>JARYGA010031561.1:0-22805 GCA_030545235.1 Helianthus tuberosus
GGCAGTTAACTCTAAGATTAACTAAATAGAAAAATACAGTAAAGCATGATTCTTAAATTTAGGATCATATTTAAGTAGTATTGATTGATAAGAACTACCATACATAAAATTATGAATATACTTTGACAATCAAATTATGAATTTTTAAAATAAACAATATATATTTCAGAATTTCAGAAAATTTATTCCATATTAATCAATATACTTTTCGTGCCATGTTAATTAAGATTTTGTAACATGTCACTAATAAAACACAGTTATTTTGAAAACACTAAACACAAAATAAAACAAACTAAATGACAATATAATAAAGATTAACCAAAAAACAAAATCCATTCAAACACAAGAGTAATAGTGGAAGGCATATGTTTGTCTTAATAGGAAACATAAAAGTTAAAAATAGGAAAAGTGCAAATCCATTTGGAGACCATACTTCAATATCTTTATTTCTCAAGCTTTGGTGTGATGAGGTCCAACTTGAGAGAATCGTTTACTTCAACATTCTCAGGACTGCTTCGACGTTTAGTAGAAGAACTATCAACAGCATTAACATCATAAACATCTTCAAGGTTACGTTTAATGTTTTCGAACTTTGACGGATCTTGATCATTAACATCAAAAGGATCTGGCGTAACACTGTCACCCATCACAGATTGAGATTCCTGGAACGTATTCAAACAATACTATAAATTTGCAAACAATCGTTATTTTTATGAGTAAAAAAATGTAATTCACAAAAAAATTAAAAATACCTTTGATAAACATTTCAAATTTCCAACTGAATCAGACAAACATTGAACATTTGACTCAGACACATCAGACTACAAAAAATAAGAAAAGTGTCAATCAATGAAAACAGAAACGTAAATAGAATAATGAAATTAATACTATGATTTGAAAATAAATAATAACCTCATTAATTTTCCATTTTTTCTCCAGAGCGGAAAGTAGATCCTCATCCGATAATAACATTGAAATTCCATAGTTTTCTATCTGGTTGGAAATGTTAAAACTGGAAATTTTGATTTGAAAGGCAAACTTTTTGTTCATCAACATATCAAACTCAGATGGAAGTGACTGAAACGATCCTTCGGTGGAAGTGTCAACCTGTATAATGGGATGAAATTTGGTAAACATACATATCTATTATTTATTAAAAAAGTAATAACATTACTCACAATGAATACTAATTGTACCTTTGAGTAAATATCAAGTAGTTCTTTCGCGGTTTTCTTCAGAAGCTTAATAGCTTCATAATCAAACAACGTACATGAAACGGTCCCCGTCGAATCCTGAACCCTTAGAGGTATCTTGTAACTATTAGATGATAAAATGTATATAAGTAGAAACAAAAAAAAAAGATATGATATTAGTTTTAACATTTAAAAGTAACTATTAAAAATATATACAATACCGATGAACAGGAACAATGTCAACAGCCTCACAATCCGGGTTTATACACTCAAAAGACTTGTCATCCAATACGTCAAAGCTGCCATCATCTTTCTCAACCAATTGAGATTTCTCTTCAATTTGCTTCTTACAATGATTGCATGATAAATAATACCAAGGCTTATCATTTGAAATTGCAATAACATTACCAACAATGATAACCTTTTTCTCCTAATAAGTAGATTGAGTAAAATATGAGGGACAAATATGATAAAAAAATTACCGTAAAAAAATTATGTACATATTATTTTTTAAAAAAGTATACCACATCAATTGAAGCAATAAAAGCGGTCAACACAAAGTCTTCAGCATTAAGAAACTCATCTTCTGCATTCGATATCACTTGAGAGCATGACTGTTTACTGGAAGATGATTTAGATAACTCATTCTCAAGATACCTATAACAGTATAATATATTAAAAAACATATGAAAATTTACAAGGAATAATAAAATAAAAAATATGTACCTCTCTTTGAATTCTTTTATCTCATCAATATCAGAATTTATGAAGACACGACTTGCTTCAAACATATTAGTAAGGCCATCTTTACCTGATTATAACGGACATGTTTATTAATGATACAAAAAAATTTAATTATGTCCACATATTATCAAAAGATATAGATCCATAGATATATTTAAATGAGATTGTTAAAATACTTTACAAAAATTAAATTAATACCTTGATAAATGTTTACTGTGCCAAAATGCACAAGAATAACAACATGAGCAGGGCGGTCCTTATCATTCATGTACTTTGACAAAGTGATTGCATAATTTTCCCATAACGTTAGACCAATCTTCTGATCTCTGTATAAAGAATATTTGAAAATTTAAAATCAAACATATAGATTAATAAAGATATAAATCTAAATATATAATAGTGTTTTTTATAAAATCATTACTCGAGATCCTTCAGGGTTATGTTCATTCGTTTGGTTTTAGATCCATCCTTCCTATTTGCATCTTCAATAGGATATGAGACAAGCACATAACCGATAAAATCTGTATAATAAAAGAATATGATAATAGAAAAACAACTTAAACTTATTTAATAATTAAACGAAAATTGACGAAAAGTAGTTACCTATTGGAGTATTAACTTCAACTTTTTTACTCAACACAGATTTAAAATCAGTGAATCTAAAAAAGTACCGAGGACCAGACCAGTTATCAGTTTTCAGAACAGACGTGAAAGGATACAAAGATAGCTTTTGATCTTTTCCAGTAACCTTAATCTTGGTTGTATCTTGGGCTAGAGATGGTTTGTGAAACAATAAACAGTCATCAACAACCAAATATTTAAGGAACCGTTTGAAAAGTTTATGTAAACAGCTACATTGAATGAAGGAACCCTGAAATAGTAATTATATATAATGACTTTTAGATCATGAACATGGAAAAATTTGGTTAAAAGAGGATTTTAATAAAAATATAAGAACATTAAAAATTGTTACCTCTTCATCCATCAACAACATGTCAACTCGATAGATCTGGTTATCATAACCATTCATTTTTTTATGCCACAAGGATATGATCTTAGCTTTGATGGTATAGTTCGTGGAATGAGCATTAAGTGACCTGAACATAGTAATCTGATTGTTCTCCATTTCACTGTTAAACTAAGAAAATGTTAGCAAATGATTTTTCATGATGTTTTATATGATATTGAAGAAAAAAATTGAAAACAGGGCAAATGTTGTACCTTACGAAGTCGAAAACCAAAGCACAAGAAAGACAAAGAAATTGAATGTGAAAAACTTTTTAACTTGACATCTTACTTATAGAATTCAATAAGAGTAACTTATGGAATAATTGGAACATATTTTTGGAAGTTATAAATCATTTACAAAAATATGAACTTGGCAGAAAGTATTTTCGGTTACAGTATTTATTTCTTAATATATTAGTATTCATTTCCTAAAAACTTGTAGCAGTTCAAACAAAAAATATAGACAAAACACACAGATGTATATGTCACAGAAGTTAAATTTATGTTATATACATGCACATAATTAATACATAAGACAGCATAGTACAAATCATTAACACATACTAAACCAACATAACTACATAACACTACAATCATTCGATCTGTAAAAAATTAAACAAAACAAAGGATAATAATATTAATGTAGTCAGGATTAGTAAAAAAAATGTATCAGATTTCAAATTTAAAATTATTACCTAAGCTTCTAAAAATTTCAAGAAATATATGCATTCAAATTGATACACAAACCTCCATAACAAAGCCATGTTGGACATTGAAAAACTGCGTGTTCATATCAACCATATTGAACCTCCTTTATCTCAGCCACGCATTAATCATCGTAACTCCTCTTTCTTTCCCTATCTAAATTCTATAAAATAGAAAAAAAATGCATTAGTCATTGAAAATGAAAAAATAACACAAAACAAATATTTAAAACAATAGGGCAGCTTTTCAATGTTCAATATAAGTTCATACTCGCTATAACGTTTACATTTGTTAGGTATTTGAACTCCCCCAAATCATTGAATGTACCCAGAAAAAGATTTCTATATTCCATTTTAGTTATATCACATTTTTATGTTATAGAGAATTAAACAGATCGAATTAAGATGGAATATCAAGAAAACCATAGTTAAAACCTAATTTGTACCTAGAAAGAGCTTTGTATACTACATCTGTAGTTATATCACATTTCCTCATTTCACTGTAAAAAATCTGGTGACATGAGTCCTAATCTGATGATGCAATGTAAAGACAAACAATGTTAATACTCTAGGTAAAAACGGTTGAAACTTTGATTTACAAAGATAAGTGCATCTTTAGCCAGACATCAGTATCTATGAAGGAAACAAAACTTAAACCCTAATTTCATACACAGATGAACAATGTTGCAAACAAATATAAATTCAAGAGGATTAAGCAAATAATCTAGGAAAATAAACCGCATAAAATCCTAATTTTTGTATGATATTAACAGAAAAACAGACAAAATCGATGGAATATCAAGAAAACCATAGTTAAAACCTAATAAACATCAAATCAATGAACAATTTAAAAAAAGATTGCAAGTTAACGAATGGTAATTCCGTATGTTTAACTTCTGCGAGGCTCTAATAAATTCCAATGGTGAATATGAACATCTATCTTCGGCTGAGAAGAGGAGCGCTAGAGAGAAGATTGAACGAATTAGGGGTTGTAAGTGTGAAATGAGGAGAATGAATGATTTACGTTTATTAGGTACCTTATATACCCGGGTCAAAAAACCGGGTATGGTTAACCCAATTCGGATCCCGTGTGAAAACATAAGGATTCTCACATTTTTCCCGCCAAAAATCCGATGTGGTTGCACCATCACTTGACACGTGTCCCAAATCTTATTCATATATTATATATATAGATTATTATCAGGGGCAAAAAGTCTTTTCATGTTTTAGGGAGTAATATCACAGCGTTTTTCAATAGTTGAGGGGTAAGACATCAAAATTTTCCTCGGATGGGGTAAGAGTGTCAATCGCATATAACCCCAAGGGGTAAAATTGTAGTTTACTCGCAAATATATTACATATTTGATGATAAACATGACAGGGATAGGTTTTGGCTATCAAGATTGTCACACCCCAAATTTCCACGTGTTACCGGTGGGCCCGGTAGGGGAGTATCGTGACGTGGTTGGCAACATAATAGTCAAACAACACAATATTTAAATGCACAGCGGAAGCAAAGTATAGATTTAATTCAACCAACAATATTGTAATATTAAGTATCACAAATAGTCGAATATAAATCCACAGGTAAATCAAAATACAAGGAAACAAATGTTCAACAGTTTATGACATCCAAGCTGGCGAGACTTATTGTGGATGCTAGGAGACAAGCCAGCCTATTTTGCGTAGTACCTGCACTTAACCTTTTTAAGAAAAATACGTCAGTTTACACTGGTAAATACAATCAACCGACTCATTTTGAAAAGAGTTTAAGAAAATGCATTTAAGGCACAAGGCACAAATAATATTTTATAACTTGGGTTACTTATTTAAATATATAAACTTGTACAGGATTTACATGTTCCTTATGCGTTCAGTAGCCCGGATCGAGCCGGGTTAAAGATCAATAAACACACCACTTTATTTATGAGACACTGACAGGTGTACGCCTACACCTGAGTGCTAAGGTCGTGGCCATTTCGTAAAATGATGCCAGGGATATCCGGGACACGGTCATTAACCCCCCAAAGGCTTTAAGCAAACAAAACAAATTAAACGAAACATCTCAATACTTTAACCATTTACAATTAAAGATTCAATGTCCGACCAAACGGTATTTTATATACCGTACCCCAAGCCCGTATAGGGAAATAAGTTAAAAGTATTTACCTAAGCAAGTATAAATCAAAATCAGCGAGTGCAAGTATCTTTTACCGGTTCTCCTAATCTGGAACGAAGGTTTATAATAACCTATTAGAATCCTAACGGGTCTTTAGTTAAGCTTACGCTTAGACCGGTTAGTTTTAAAGATACGGTTCGTACGCACGATTAAGCGAAGACCGGATAGAATGTGATTTAGACCCGACAAGTTTGAAGACTTGTTTAATATGGGTATATTATACACATTCTGGATTTTGAGATAAAACCGATAAGGTTTGACCCGTTTCGGCTAATTTATGTAAACTAGTTACATAAACTGAACCGAACGCGTATGAAGCGTAACGGGTAACCATAAGAGTCCTAAACAGGTTTCCTAAGTTAACATGCCTTAAATATGTCATGATATCAGTAGGATACCTTCCGTTATGCCCAAAACAAGTTTAATCGCATATTAAGCCCCGTAGGGGTATTTTGGTCATTTAAAAGATTATAAAAGGGATTAATTACATTTCTGTGAACCGGGTCTGAATACATCAGTAAATTAGTTTATTTTAACAGGTTATAACATTTGGTTATAAGTCTTATATGTCAAAATAGTTTTAAACCCTAACTATGCGTATAATACGCGTATAAAGCCGTTTTAAGCGACGTACGGGTTAAAATAGGATTCTGAGTTTCCTGATCAGTTAAACAGGTTCAAAACACTCTATTTAATATTTAAAATCAGTAGCAATTGGATTGGTGTCAAAAGGATTTGTAAAACTCATTTTATGGCTGAAAAGGGTATATTCGGTATTAACCGAATTAAGACACTAATCCTAGCTTATGATCAGTTTAAAAATAATTAAAAATCTTCAAAAATCCCAAAATATTATATTACATCAGTGGGTAAAAGGTTTGGTGTCAAAAATGGGTTTTAGATAGGCGTTACGCTAATGACGTCATTTAATTACTAAGAATCGCTATAATTACGTCATTAAGCATAACTCCTAATCTGGACCTCCGATTGACGTGAAAATTTACAGACATGTTAAATAATCAGTAACTAAGATTATTTTACTTTCATATCTCCAAAAATCTCGTTTTATGATCATAAGGGCATTACGGTCAATATTTAGGCGATTAACGGAAACATCGGACAATTAAGGATATATGTGGTATAAACGCAGAGGGTTATACCAACATGTAACTAGGTCCTAATGGAACTTTAAGGCATGTCTAAACCTATCTAAACCGGGTCAGAACTGAGGTCAAAGCAAAAGTCAAACTTTTGCGTCTTTCGGTTCCGAATCGGTTCAAAACAGAAAGTTGTCGAATCAAACAAGCGTAAACAAGTTTTTATACTTATTAACAGTTTATAAGAATGATAAAACAGATTACACGCCTTTTATATTGCTAAATACGCGTTAATTCCAAAATACCAATTCTGTTGACTTTTTCGGACAACCTTTGACTCGACAAACGACCTAGTTAGGATTCGAATCAGTGAGTGCCCTTTTAGGGGTTTATTATCCATATAAATACCATCTTATAACAACTTTCGATTCGACAAAACTCTGGACCAATTGTGATTTATCACTAAATCAAACCGTAGTTACGACGGTTTGATTTCTAGGCTATAAACTAAGTATAAATGAATTATAGAAGGTTAGGCATACTTACACACGACTAATGGATGATTTGGAATGCTTGGGACCTGCTTGAATGCTCCAGAAATGCTCAGAAGTTGAATGTGGTTGTATGTTGCAACATGTGACTTTATATAATGACTTTGATCTTCTATAATTGTTGCCCAATGAGTCTAGGGATGATCCCTGATGTCCAACATGTGTCCCTAGGCCTATAAACCACCTTAGACAAGCCCATAGAATCGAAACTTGCCATTTAAGTCGGTTAAAAACACAACAGGCAGCTGCCTGTCATTTTTTCGCATCTGCAGGTCTCAGGCGGCCCGCTTGGGCTTTTCACATAAGGGAGGCGGGCCGCGTGGCCCATCTGATCAGGTTAAACATGTTTCTTTAATTGCACTTTGGCCCCTAGTCCCCCGAAAGGTCGTTTTCACGATGTTTCTTGCATTATAAGGCTTTGATATTTATATATAGGGGCTTTAATACTTATACCCACTTTGTCAAGTCCTCGGGTAACTTTGTGATCACCCGAAAATCCCAAATTTTCAACGTTGACGATTCTAACCCTCGCACACGAATTTTATCACAACTTTCTCATACGATAACGAAACTTGACGAAATTTTTATAGTGCATTCTAGTGAGCATAATTAATCGTTACAAGGCTTCGTGTTTGCTAAAAGGTCACTCAGAGGTATAACTTAACATGTTGACACATTTAACCCCTGTAGCTTGTAATTTCTCACATTCCTTCACCATTCGCTTCGTATGATCCATGATCCATTCGTTTAAGGTTATAAACATTATGTAGGGTTATTGTAAAGTATATTTATTCATTGTTGACACTTTGAACCCTTATATTTACACAGTTTCACTGTTTGTCAACTTTAGTCCTTCTAGAACATTCTTTCACACGTTCAAACCTATGACACGTGTCAACACATTATAGGACGTAAATTTTCGAGGTGTTACAAAGATCATGTTATGTTTAACAAAAAGGTGGGCATCATCTAATATCACATGGGTTCAAAACCGTGAAAATGTATTGGAAATTTGTGTGTTGTGTGTGAATGAAAGTCTTAAATGTGGTGGACACTTTGTCCCACATTGGTGTGGGAACAAAAGGAAAGACTACTTATAAGGAAAAACCTTGACCAAACCTTTGAAGCTTTATGGTAGTTTTTACCTGTAACACCCCGAAAATTCACGTCCTATAATGTGTTGACACGTGTCATATGTTTGAACGTGTGAAAGAATGTTCTGAAAGGACTAAAGTTGACAAACATGAAAAGTATATGAAAATACGAGTTCTAAATGTCAACAGTGAATAAATATATAGTACATTAACCCTAAATGATGCTCATACCTTCAAACGAATAAATCATGGATCATGCGAAGCTAAAAGTGAGAGATTACAAACTACAGGGGTTAAATGTGTCAACATGTTTAAGTTATACCTCTGAGTGACCTTTTGACAAACCCGAAGCTTTGTAACGGTTAATTATGCTCACTAGAATGCACGACATAAATTTCATAAAGTTTTGTTATCGTATGAGGAAGTTATGATCAAATTCGTATTCAAGGGGTTAAAGCGTTAACGTTGAAAGTTGTGACTTTTCGGGTTAACCAGAAGTGTCCAGGGACTTGGCAAAGTGGGTACAAGTCTTAAAGCCCTTGTAGGTAAATAAGAAGGGGTCAAAATGCAAAGAATAAGCTTGGTTGCCCTTTCGAAGAGCCAAGGGACAAATATGTGGAAACTTGAAAATGTGGAATCAGATCAGAAGGCCCAAGCGGGCCGCGTAAGACCTAACAACATCTTACGCGGGCCGCGTTAACCGCCCAGATACAGAAACATTGGGACAGCAGCCTGTAAACACGCATAACCGATCTTTAACAGATATTTTCACATTGTGGGCGACCCCTAAACAGTCCTAGACACTTAGGGACACTTGTGGATGAGTTATGGTCAGTAGTAGACTTGTGTGTCAACATTTTGTGGTGATTAAATCACTATATAAGGCCATGAAGTTGTAAACATTCTTCACACCTTCATTCTTGCATTCCTGATCACTTCTGGAGCTCAAGACTTCTCTCAAGTGATCTCTGGTCGTTCATAGGACTCTTGTAAGTTGGCTTAACCTTTCTTAGTTAAGTTTTTGCTTAGTTATAGCTTAAAAGTCAAACCGTCGTAGTTAACGGTTGACTTCAAGATTAATCACTAATGGTCCAGTGATTAGTCAAATTAAAAGTAGTTATAAGTTGGTAATTATGTGGGTAATAAACCCTTAAAAGGGTTCCCCCTGATTCCCACTCTAACTAGGTCAAATGTCGGGTCAAACTTGTCATTAAAAAGTCAACAAGATACTTAATTTCTAATTTATGCATGATTAGCAATGTAGGACACATACAACCTGTTTGATCATTAATATAACTTGGTAATTAGTGTAAGAACATGTCTAAACATGTTCAACCTGACAATTTACTGTTTAGACCCGGTTCGGAACCGAAAGTCGCAAAGCTTTGACTTTTGCTTTGACTTCAGTTCTGAACCGTTTTGGTATGATTTAGAAATACCTAAGAGCTTCATTTGGACCAGGTTACATGCTAGTATAACCCTCTATGATTATACACCATGGTTCATTAGTTAACCAATTAATACGCATGATTCCGTTAATTGCTCAAATGTTGACCATTATGCCCTTTTCACCTTAAAACGTGATTTGTGAAAATGTAAAAGTGTAGAAACCTTAGCTACTGATATATAAACTTGTATGCAAAGTTTGACATCAGTTTGAGGTGTAGATTGAGAGTTATGCTCATTAGCGTAATTAAGAAGCTTTATGTTAATTAAACGGCGTAATTAGCGTATAGCCTAGTTAAGCCTACTTTTTGATATCAAACTTCTTACCCACTGATGTAATATATTATTTTGGGATTTTTGAAGATTTTTAATTAATTTTAGGCTGAGCATAACTTATAGTCATAAGCTTAATCCGGTAATTGTCGGTTTTGCCCTTACGGGCCATAAAATGAGTTTTACATATCTAATCGACTCCAAACCTTTTGCTACTGATCTTAATGATAAATAAATTATTTTAAGCCTTCTGGAATAATAAAAATATCAACTTTATGTATCAAACCCGGAAATGGCTTCTAATCGCCTTATTAAGCGTTTTTAACGCATAGTATGTACTAAAACTATTTTAAACATACACGGGTTGATACCTACTGATATTTTAGGTAAATTATAATATTTTAACAGTAAGCAAAAGTTGTTTAACTCAGACTTCAGTTTTGAGCTTTACGGCTTATGTGAAATTACCAAAATGCCCCTACGGTGCATAGTTTGGTTATAATTGATAAATTTTACATATATACTTTACCCTACTGTTATAACTTAGTAAACTAAGTATTTTTGCTGATTATATCAGACCTGTAACTCAGGTAAATACTTAGACTCTTTTATAACCTTTTAAATGACCAAACTACCCCTACGGGGCATAGTTTGTGTTTAAACTCGTTTCGGGCATAATAAAAGACATCTTACTGATGTCACAACATATTTGAAGCATATTAACTTAGGAAACCTGTATATGACTCTCATGAATACCCGTTACGCTTATTACGCGTTCGGTTCGGTTTATGTAACTAGTTTACATAAATTAGCCGAAACGGGTCAAACCTTATCGGTTTTATCTCAAAATCCAGAATGTGTATGAAATACCCCTATTAAACAAGTCTCTGAACTTGTCGGGTCTAAATCACATTCTATCCGGTCTTCGCTTAATCGTGTGTACGAACCGTATCTTTGAAACTAACCGGTCTAAGCTTAAGCTTAACTAAAGACCCGTTAGGATTCTAATAGGTTATTATAAACCTTCGTTCCAGATTAGGAGGACCAGTAAAAGCTACTTGCATTTTGCTTATTGTGATTATTACATTGCTCAGGTAAATACTTTTAACTTATTTTCCTTATACGGGCTTGGGTTACGGTATATAGAATACCGCTTGGTCGGGTATCAAATATTCCATCGTTAGGTGGTTAATTGAATAATTTGATCGGCCCGTTTAAACAGTTTTGTTTACTTAAAATCCTTTGGGGGGTTAATGACCATGTCCCGGATATCCTTGGCATCATTTTACGAAATGGCCACGACTTAAGCGCGGGGTGTAGGCGTACACCCGTCAGTGCACAAAAGAATAATGTGGTGTGTCTATTGATCTTTAACCCGGATACGATCCGGGCTACTGAACGCATAAGGAACATGTAATTCGTTCACAAGATTATATATTTAAATAATTCTCCCAAGTTATAAAATGTTTATGCCACGTGCATCCAAATCAATTTTCAATCATTTTCTAAAATGAGTCAGTTGATTGTATTTACCAGTGTAAACTGACGTATTTTCCCAAAAAGATTAAATGCAGGTACTAAGCGTAATTGGCTGGGATTTCTCCTTAGCATCAATAGAAGTCTCGCAAGCTTAACATGCCTAAAGTCTGTTGAACTATTGTTTCCAATTTATTTTCGATCCGTCTGTGGATAAACAATCGACTATTGTGATACTTGATATTACAACATTATATTCGGTTGAATTATATCTTACAATTTGCTTCCGCTGTGCATATTAAATATTGTGTTGTTTGACTATTATGTTGCCAACCACGTCACGATACTCCCCACCGGGCCCACCGGTGACACGTGGAAATCCGGGGTGTGACAGGTTGGTATCAGAGCCAACACTGAGTGAATTAAACACTAGCCTTTTTGTTTAATCTCAGTTACACAATTGCACATTTCAAAAACTTTCGAGTCTAGACATATAACATAGGACAAATTCTACCTTGTTTGGTTTTTGTTTTGTCCTTTATTTTATATATATATTCTTGTCGTTATCTCATGTTGTATTGACATGATTAACAAAATGCCGCCAAGATTCTTCCGAAGAAGAGGACGAGGGAAGGGGCCAATCACCGCCCCCAATGACAACGAGGCAGGACCTTCGCATATGCGAGCTCCTTTTACCACAGAGAGTGACGATCCTCGACAGAACCGGAGGAACCTCTTCGAGCCGGCTAGACGGTCGGTTTCGCACAGTTCAACACCTCTTGTTCATAACCCTTATGGGCCATAGCCGGAGTATGAGCCCAACAACCCTCAACCTTCCTACATACCTTTACAGCGATCCTTATCGCACAATTCCTTTGGTGACCCTACACCTGTTTTTAGGGGCCGGTTTAACCCGGCAAATTTTGTACAAGAACCGGTGGGTTTTAACCCATTGGGACCGGAGGACCACTTCTCGGGAGACAACGCTATGGATATGGACGAGGACACGGATCCCGTCGAACCTGCCAGTGGTACGCCGAACCATCCCATTGAGATTTCGGATGGCTCTTCTTTTCACGGATCACCCTACGGTGGTCCAGACAGCTTTCAGGCGAGGTTTACTCAGCACGAGTGGTACTTCACACCCTCGCATCATTCGTCGCCACATCAGCAGCAGCAGCAGGATCCCTCTGTGGATTCACGATTCGTGGCAGTCACGCCACCGCCTCCACCGCCACCAGTTCAGCCGGCGCCTCCACAACCGTCGAGGCGTAGGAGGACGGGGGCACGTATGTCTGCGCGAGCGGGGGATTTCCATTTTAGCTCCCCACGTCAATCAAGTGGCAGTCACTACCCGCCACTCCAGGAAGACCCACAGATGGGTGGGCCTTCGCAACCAGTTGCACAGCAACCACCGCCGATGGGTTTTGACAACCCGATTCCAGCATACACGGGTTCTATGGCGTACAACCCGTTTGAACAACCAGCACACACCAACTACGGTTACGGTGAAGCCGACCCCTACATGGTAGCGGCAAATTACAATGCCTTTAACCCAGAAGGACCCTATGGCGCTCCTTGGGGAGTTGGGTACCCAACTCATGGGTACCAGATACCGGCCAGACCTATTATTCGGACACAATCACAGCCGCCAAGGTTCTCCCCACCAGAGCGTGAGGAAATTCTTCAGAGACTGGATCAGGTTGAACGAGACTTTCACCGCGACCGCAGGGAGAGACAAAGTTTCTTCCAAGGATTGACAAGCCTAATAAAAGGGAAGGGCAAGAAGGACCATTGAATCCTTCCACTGTTGTTGTGATTTCCTTGTATCATTCGAGCCCCTGCGTTGGCCTGTCCTGCTATATAAACCCCTGCGAGGGTATGCTTGTTTGTTTTGACCCCTGCGTGGGTCTATCATTCTGTTAACCCCTACGAGGGTATGTTATTGTTTAAGTCCCTGCGTGGACTATTATGTTAATTGTTAAAGTCCCTGCGTGGACTATTATGATGTTTGTTGTTTGACCCCTGCGTGGGTAACTTGTTGTCTAAAAAGTCCCGTTTAGGGCGATATGTAATATTTTGATAATTAATGGAATGTAAGTTTATAAATTTCATGTTTGCCATTATGTGCATAAATAAATTATATATGAAATAAATAAATCAAAATCATTCCTTTTTTTTTTTAAATGATCTGCCTATATAAATATTGAATAAGAATCTTAAGAGTGAAACCTAGCCTGAGTGTCCTTATAAAGACCTGGCCATGATGGTAAGACCTGTTTAAAAGATTCGAATCCCTGTTAACATCTGTAAACATGTTAACACTCCTGGCAGATGTGAATTGTTAAAATCACACACGTCATTTATAAAAGGATTCTTTAGAAGATTCCTAACCCAACTAAATGATCTCTGAATCATGGGTTAAATCATCAATTAAGATGATCATATTTTAACCATACGTGGTAATATGGTGCCTACGGGCCCTGCTCATTTCCATATGAGCCAAAAGACAGTGGTAGCGATGACTCCCTGTCAGATAAAGGTAATGAACTAGGTTCAAACCTTCATGCTTTGATTCTCTGAAATCATAGCTTATAACTTATAAATGTCCTTGTGACTAGGCCGGTTGTGCCAATATACCTTCATGCTTTGATTCTCTGAAATCATAGCTTATAATTTATAAATGTCCTTGTGACTAGGCCTGTTGTGCCAGTATACCTTAAAAGCCTTGATTCTCTGAAATCATAGCTTATAATTTAAAATGTCCCTGTGACTAGGCCTTATGTGCTAATATATATTGTTATTGTTTATTTAGGATAAATTATAATTGAAATCCTAAATAATTAACGATTAATAAATTAACCAAATATGGTCTCTGTTTACCATGGTTAATGAATTTACCCTAAGGGGCAATTCCATAATAAACTCCCAAATAAACTATTGTCCTTGTTTTCTGTAACAGTTCAATTAAAATGGCTAGCTCCGACGAAATTAATAGCCATCCAGTGGAGAATAACGATAACGCCCGAATTAATTTAACGGGTGCTGAATTGAAAGCGTTGGTAGACGACGCAGTTACAAAGGCATTGGAGCGGCAGTACGAAGAGTATAGTGGGACTCGGAGTAGGACCCTATCTACTCCGCATTCAAAGCCACCTTCCAAGAAGGAAGAACTGAAGAAAGATGATGATCGACTCTCCTCAAACCACAACAGTGCTCCATCTCAACAAATAATACTAAATCAAGGACCCCGTGACAAGGGTTGCTCCTATAAATACTTCGTTTCGTGCAAGCCCAGAGATTTTACTGGGGAAAAGGGAGCCATTGACTGCATGACGTGGTTAGACGAGATAGACACAGTTGTGGATATCAGCGGATGCGCTGAGAGGGATATAGTCAAGTTTGTGTCGCAATCTTTTAAAGGCGAAGCTTTAGCCTGGTGGAGATCACTGATTCAAGCCACCGGGAAAATCCCATTGTACAACATGTCATGGGATCAATTTGTTGCCATCATCAGGGAAAATTACTGTCCCCAGCATGAGGTGGAGAAGATAGAGTCTGATTTTCTATCATTGGTTATGACAAACCTTGACTGTCAAGCTTACCTCACGAGCTTCAACACAATGTCCCGGTTGGTTCCGTATCTGGTGACCCCGGAACCAAAAAGAATAGCTCGTTTTATCGGTGGTTTAGCCCCCGAGATAAAGGCAAGCGTGAAGGCTTCTCGGCCAGCTACTTTTAGATCTGTAGCCGACATATCTCTGTCCCTCACTTTGGATGCAGTCAGGCAAAGATCGCTGAGGAATAAGGATGCTGAGAAGAGAAAACGTGAAGATGATAGTTCACGGAGGTCGAACAAGAAACACCATGGGAACAGTGACAACAAGAAAGGATCTGAGTCAAGGAAAGATGGGCATCAGTCTGGTGAGAAGCCCAAGTGCAAGATTTGCAAGAAATAGCACTTTGGAAAGTGCAGACTCGAATCGAACTCGCAAAGAACTTTTGCTTGCGGGATATGCAAGTCCAAGGACCACAAGACCTTGGATTGCAAACAGCTGAAAGACGCAACGTGCTACCGTTGCAATGAGAAAGGGCACATTAAAACCAACTGCCCTAAATACGCCAAGAAGCCTGAAGAGGCCAAGAAGACCAATGCTAGAGTCTTCAGAATGGATGCAAGGGAAGCGGTTCTAGACAACAACGTGATTACATGTACTTTCCTTGTAAATGATGTCTATGCAAGAGTACTATTTGATTCAGGCGCTGATAAGTCGTTTGTATATCATAAGTTTTGCAAATTGCTGAATTTACCTGTCAAAACCTTAAGTGTAAACTATGAGGTGGAGTTAGCAGATGGCACCATAGAAACTGTCTCTACTGTGTTAGATGGATGTGTTATGTCCATTAAGAACCACTCTTTTCCCCTGTCTCTACTTCCCTTTAAGTTAGCCGGTTTTGACATAGTGTTGGGTATGGACTGGTTATCTCATAACCAGGCCCAAATTGTCTGCAACAGAAAGCAAGTGGTGATTAAGACTCCGTCTGGTGAATCACTTACCATTCGGGGAGATACCCAATATGGACTGCCTGAGCAAGTGACTATGCTCAAGGCTTCCAAGTGTTTAAAGAAGGGTTGTGTCATCTACATGGCACAAGTGATATTTGATGAGCCTAAACCGAAGATCGAAGACATCCCAGTCATTTCTGAATATCCTGAAGTGTTTCCTGAAGATCTACCTGGCTTACCACCAGATAGGCAAGTGGAATTCAGAATTTACATCATCCCTGGAGCAGCACCTGTTGCTAGAGCACCTTACAGGTTGGCGCCCACAGAGATGAAGGAATTAAGGACACAACTGGATGAATTGCTAGCTAAAGGTTTCATTAAACCTAGTTCGTCTCCTTGGGGAGCACCAGTCTTGTTTGTCAAGAAGAAGGATGGATCGACGCGTCTGTGCATCGATTATCGTGAGCTTAATAAAGTCACAATAAAGAATAGGTATCCTTTACCTAGGATCGACGATTTGTTCGATCAATTGCAAGGAGCAAGTTATTTCTCGAAGATTGACTTAAGGTCAGGCTACCATCAACTGAAGGTTAGAGATGAAGACGTACACAAAACTGCATTTAGGACTCGTTATGGTCATTACGAGTTCCTAGTGATGCCTTTTGGGCTCACTAATGCACCTGCCGCGTTCATGGATCTCATGAATCGCGTTTGCAAGCCTTACTTAGATAAATTCGTCATCGTTTTCATCGACGACATTCTTATCTACTCAAAGAACCAAGCTGACCATGAGAAACACCTTCGCTGTATTCTCAAACTTCTACATCATGAGAAACTCTACGCCAAATTCTCCAAGTGTGAGTTTTGGCTTCGAGAGGTCCAATTCCTTGGACATGTGGTTAGTGAGCGTGGTATCCAAGTGGATCCCGCTAAGGTTGAAGCAGTTATGAATTGGCAAGAGCCAAAGACGCCTACAGAGATTCGTAGCTTCCTGGGATTGGCAGGATATTACAGGCGTTTCATTGAAAATTTTTCAAGGATTGCTGCACCCCTAACTTCCTTGACCAAGAAGAAAGTAAAGTTCGTTTGGGGCCCTAAGCAACAAGAGTCCTTTGATATCCTTAAACAGAAGTTGAGCAACGCTCCTGTGCTGACATTGCCTGAAGGTATCGAAGAATTTGTAGTTTATTGTGATGCATCACACACCGGCATGGGGTGTGTGCTTATGCAGAAAGGCAAAGTTATTGCCTACGCTTCACGACAGTTGAAGGTGCACGAAAAGAATTACACCACCCACGACTTGGAGTTGGGTGCCGTTGTATTTGCACTAAAATTGTGGAGGCATTATTTATATGGTATCAAGTATGTGATCTATTCTGATCACAAGAGCCTTCAACATCTGTTTAATCAGAAGGATTTAAACATGAGGCAGCGCCGATGGATGGAGACGTTAAATGATTATGATTGTGAAATCAGATACCATCCCGGTAAGGCGAATGTAGTCGCTGATGCCTTGAGTCGAAAGGAAAGGGTGAAACCCATCCGAATCAATGCCAAGCGCATGGAGATAAAGAACAGTTTGATTGAAAGGTTGTTAGCTGCACAGAAGGAAGCTGTGTTGGAAGCTAACTATCCTAATGAAAAGCTAGGAGTAACTGAGGAGCAGTTATCTCTTGGCAAAGACGGAATTTTGAGACTGAATGGACGAATATGGGTTCCAATTTATGGAGGACTTCGAGATGTTATTCTTCAGGAAGCCCATAGTTCCAAATATTCCGTTCATCCTGGAGCTGATAAGATGTACCAGGATCTAAGGGCAAACTATTGGTGGATAGGCTTGAAAAAGTCTGTAGCTGCCTATGTAGCTAAGTGCTTGACTTGTGCGCAAGTCAAGGCAGAACATCAGAAACCGTCAGGTTTGCTACAACAGCCTGAACTTCCCACGTGGAAGTGGGAAATGGTAACTATGGATTTTATCACCAAGTTACCCAAGACAAGGAAATGAAATGATACGATATGGGTTATAGTTGATAGACTGACTAAGTCAGCACATTTCTTACCCATCAAGGAGACTTATAGCTCCGACATGTTAGCCTAGTTGTACGTTGATAAGGTTGTAGCCTTACATGGCATACATGTGTCTATTATCTCTGACCGAGATACTAGATACACGTCACATTTTTGGAAGAGTTTCCAGCAATCTTTGGGCACACGTTTAAATTTCAGTACGGCTTACCACCCTCAGACTGACGGACAGAGTGAGCGTACCATCCAAACATTGGAAGACATGCTACGTGCATGTGTAATTGATTTAGGTGGTAGTTGGGATAACCACCTACCCTTAATCGAATTCTCCTACAACAATAGCTACCACACCAGCATAAAGGCTGCGCCTTTTGAGGCCATATATGGTAGAAAGTGTACAACGCCCGTTTGTTGGGCGGAAGTTAGAGATGTCCAATTATCAGGACCAGAGATAGTCTTTGAAACGACGGACAAGATTGTCCAGATTCGTGACCGTCTCAAAGCTGCCCGAGATAGGCAGAAGAGTTACGCAGATCCAAAGCGTAAATCCTTTCACTTCGAAGTAGGTGACAAGGTATTGCTTAAAGTATCACCCTGGAAAGGGGTGATGCGATTTGGTAAGAAAGGCAAACTAAGCCCGAGATACATAGGACCTTTCGAGGTTATCGAACGTGTCGGGTCAGTTGCCTATAAGTTAAACTTACCAGAAGAGCTCAGTGGAATTCACAATGTGTTCCACATCTGCAATCTGAAGAAGTGTTTCGCTGATGAATCACTGGTTATACCACATACAGATGTGCATATAGATGAGAGCTTAAAATTTGTGGAAAAACCATTGTCGATTGAGGATCGACAGGTTAAGAAGCTTCGAAGGAAGCATGTGCCTATTGTAAAGGTCAAATGGGATGCCCATAGAGGTCCCGAGTATACGTGGGAGGTTGAATCCACAATGAAAGAAAAGTACCCTTATTTATTTCAGTAAATCTCGGGGTCGAGATTTCTTTTAAGGGGGTGAGGATGTAACACCCCGAAAATTCACGTCCTATAATGTGTTGACACGTGTCATATGTTTGAACGTGTGAAAGAATGTTCTGAAAGGACTAAAGTTGACAAACATGAAAAGTATATGAAAATACGAGTTCTAAATGTCAACAATGAATAAATATATAGTACATTAACCCTAAATGATGCTCATACCTTCAAACGAATAAATCATGGATCATGCGAAGCTAAAAGTGAGAGATTACAAACTACAGGGGTTAAATGTGTCAACATGTTTAAGTTATACCTCTGAGTGACCTTTTGACAAACCCGAAGCTTTGTAACGGTTAATTATGCTCACTAGAATGCACGACATAAATTTCATAAAGTTTCGTTATCGTATGAGGAAGTTATGATCAAATTCGTATTCAAGGGGTTAAAGCGTTAACGTTGAAAGTTATGACTTTTCGGGTTAACCAGAAGTGTCCAGGGACTTGGCAAAGTGGGTACAAGTCTTAAAGCCCTTGTAGGTAAATAAGAAGGGGTCAAAATGCAAAGAATAAGCTTGGTTGCCCTTTCAAAGAGCCAAGGGACAAATATGTGGAAACTTGAAAATGTGGAATCAGATCAGAAGGCCCAAGTGGGCCGCGTAAGACCTAACAACATCTTACGCGGGCCGCGTTAACCGCCCAGATACAGAAACATTGGGACAGCAGCCTGTAAACGCGCATAACCGATCTTTAACAGATATTTTCACATTGTGGGCGACCCCTAAACAGTCCTAGACACTTAGGGACACTTGTGGATGAGTTATGGTCAGTAGTAGACTTGTGTGTCAACATTTTGTGGTGATTAAATCACTATATAAGGCCATGAAGTTGTAAACATTCTTCACACCTTCATTCTTGCATTCCTGATCACTTCTGGAGCTCAAGACTTCTCTCAAGTGATCTCTGGTCGTTCATAGGACTCTTGTAAGTTGGCTTAACCTTTCTTAGTTAAGTTTTTGCTTAGTTATAGCTTAAAAGTCAAACCGTCGTAGTTAACGGTTGACTTCAAGATTAATCACTAATGGTCCAGTGATTAGTCAAATTAAAAGTAGTTATAAGTTGGTAATTATGTGGGTAATAAACCCTTAAAAGGGTTCCCCCTGATTCCCACTCTAACTAGGTCAAATGTCGGGTCAAACTTGTCATTAAAAAGTCAACAAGATACTTAATTTCTAATTTATGCATGATTAGCAATGTAGGACACATACAACCTGTTTGATCATTAATATAACTTGGTAATTAGTGTAAGAACATGTCTAAACATGTTCAACCCGACAATTTACTGTTTAGACCCGGTTCGGAACCGAAAGTCGCAAAGCTTTAACTTTTGCTTTGACTTCAGTTCTGACCCGTTTTGGTATGATTTAGAAATACCTAAGAGATTCATTTGGATCAGGTTACATGCTAGTATAACCCTCTGTGATTATACACCATGGTTCATTAGTTAACCAATTAATACGCATGATTCCGTTAATTGCTCAAATGTTGACCATTATGCCCTTTTCACCTTAAAACGTGATTTGTGAAAATGTAAAAGTGTAGAAACCTTAGCTACTGATATATAAACTTGTATGCAAAGTTTGACATCAGTTTGAGGTGTAGATTGAGAGTTATGCTCATTAGCGTAATTAAGAAGCTTTATGTTAATTAAACGGCGTAATTAGCGTATAGCCTAGTTAAGCCTACTTTTTGATATCAAACTTCTTACCCACTGATGTAATATATTATTTTGGGATTTTGAAGATTTTTAATTAATTTTAGGCTGAGCATAACTTATAGTCGTAAGCTTAATCCGGTAATTGTCGGTTTTGCCCTTACGGGCCATAAAATGAGTTTTACATATCTAATCGACTCCAAACCTTTTGCTACTGATCTTAATGATAAATAAATTATTTTAAGCCTTCTGGAATAATAAAAATATCAGCTTTATGTATCAAACCCGGAAATGGCTTCTAATCGCCTTATTAAGCGTTTTTAACGCATAGTATGTACTAAAACTATTTTAAACATACACGGGTTGATACCTACTGATATTTTAGGTAAATTATAATATTTTAACAGTAAGCAAAAGTTGTTTAACTCAGACTTCAGTTTTGGGCTTTACGGCTTATGTGAAATTACCAAAATGCCCCTACGGTGCATAGTTTGGTTATAATTGATAAATTTCACATATATACTTTACCCTACTATTATAACTTAGTAAACTAAGTATTTTTGCTGATTATATCAGACCTGTAACTTAGGTAAATACTTAGACTCTTTTATAACCTTTTAAATGACCAAACTACCCCTACGGGGCATAGTTTGTGTTTAAACTCGTTTCGGGCATAATAAAAGACATCTTACTGATGTCATAACATATTTGAAGCATATTAACTTAGGAAACCTGTATATGACTCTCATGAATACCCGTTACGCTTATTACGCGTTCGGTTCGGTTTATGTAACTAGTTTACATAAATTAGCCGAAACGGGTCAAACCTTATCGGTTTTATCTCAAAATCCAGAATGTGTATGAAATACCCCTATTAAACAAGTCTCTGAACTTGTCGGGTCTAAATCACATTCTATCCGGTCTTCGCTTAATCGTGCGTACGAACCGTATCTTTGAAACTAACCGGTCTAAGCTTAAGCTTAACTAAAGACCCGTTAGGATTCTAATAGGTTATTATAAACCTTCGTTCCAGATTAGGAGGACCAGTAAAAGCTACTTGCATTTTGCTTATTGTGTTTATTACATTGCTCAGGTAAATACTTTTAACTTATTTTCCCTATACGGGCTTGGGTTATGGTATATAGAATACCGCTTGGTCGGGTATCAAATCTTCCATCGTTAGGTGGTTAATTGAATAATTTGATCGGCCCGTTTAAACAGTTTTGTTTACTTAAAAGCCTTTGGGGGGTTAATGACTATGTCCCGGATATCCTTGGCATCATTTTACGAAATGGTCACGACTTAAGCGCGGGGTGTAGGCGTACACCCGTCAGTGCACAAAAGAATAATGTGGTGTGTTTATTGATCTTTAACCCGGATACGATCCGGGCTACTGAACGCATAAGGAACATGTAATTCGTTCACAAGATTATATATTTAAATAATTCTCCCAAGTTATAAAATGTTTATGCCACGTGCATCCAAATCAATTTTCAATCATTTTCTAAAATGAGTCAGTTGATTGTATTTACCAGTGTAAACTGGCGTATTTTCCCAAAAAGATTAAATGCAGGTACTAAGCGTAATTGGCTGGGATTTCTCCTTAGCATCAATAGAAGTCTCGCAACCTTAAGATACCTAAAGTCTGTTGAACTATTGTTTCCAATTTATTTTCGATCCGTCTGTGGATAAACAATCGACTATTGTGATACTTGATATTACAACATTATATTCGGTTGAATTATATCTTACAATTTGCTTCCGCTGTGCATATTAAATATTGTGTTGTTTGACTATTATGTTGCCAACCACGTCACGATACT
>JARYGA010031562.1:0-27783 GCA_030545235.1 Helianthus tuberosus
AATGTTGCAGGAGGATAAGTGGACTTTATAAGGGATTTGAAGTCCCTTGGTGTTCTGTGAGCAAATCGTTCTTAAGTCTACCCATGTTATTATCCTGAAAACAAAGTATAACGAGATCGTTTCTTGCAGAGTTTTGAGGAATAACAGACTTTCTGGCTCTATTCCGACTGACATTGGAGAACATCATAATCTGACACGACTGTGAGTAATCTCATTGATAGTAATGTTGCCGGCTTTACTGTTTGGTCTCGTTGCATCTACTAACTTTGGGTGTATACTTGTCAGGGATTTGAGTTTCAACAATTTGAATGGACAGATTCCAAGAGGGTTGTTCAACTTGAGTCAACTCTCTTTCTTGTAATGCACATATTCTCTTTGTATGATAAATTATATTCCATAAGGGCAGTAAGTGTGAATGATGGAATTAAAATCTGAATTTGGATGTCATCATTCTCAGGTTTCTTGGAAACAATAGCTTAAATGGCGCCCTACCCGATGTAAAGAGCGCAAGTCTCAGAAATATGTAAGTGAAATGCATCGAGTGAACACAATAAATAGATATAACTTTTTGTAGCTTATTTACAACTTTCTTCATGCAGTGATGTGTCATACAATGAACTATCTGGAACACTTCCTTCTTGGGTCAATGAGATAAACCTACAACTGTAAGTGCATATGATGTTGCATATCACATTATTATTTCTGAACTGTGATTTGTGCCTTTTATTTAAGAAGCAGTTGTTGGTGACCGACTTTGAATTTAGTTTTTAGCATAAGTCTTGGAAATAATGCCATATTTCTAACATGTGCAATTTTTTTTTTGTTTTTTGGATAAAGGGCATAGCCCGGCAAACATATCATAGAAACAATGAAAAAATTACAATATCAAATAACTACCTTGAGATACATTTATTCTGGTCTGGAAAAGGGATTTGCTGTGTACCTGTTCAAGGAACTTTCGGACCTCTTATCTCAGCAATCAGTGCCACCCTAAGTACTAAAATTTCATCACGAGTTCTTGATATTTGACAACTACTAACCTTTGCTTATTTTTATACAGATTTTCGCCCGAGTGTGAGAAACACTCCACCTTCCACAAAGAAAAATAGGAAGAATAGGACCGGTTTAATTATTGGGATTGTGGTTCCTGTTGCAGTTGTTATCTTTCTGTCATTATTAGCCCTATATTTTTTTTGTCAGCGGAGGAAAAAGCTGGACGCGTACTACAATTTTGAAGGTAGTTTTCTGGATCTTTATATATTATATAGATGAACATGTTTTCCATTTGCATACCTAGCACATTCATTTTTTGTTGTGGGTACATAATTGGTTATGCACGGGGCGTAGCTTTCAATGGGCCGGGAGGGGCGCCCGACCCCCCGAACTTTTCGCTCAGTAATGTTATGTATGTACGTTTCGTATAGAATTTTTTAGGTATATACGTTTTCGACCCCCCAAATATTAGGTTCGGTGACTTCCGACCCCCCGGTGGAAATTTTCAAGCTTCGCCACTGGTTATGCATGCTTAATATCTGAAGCCATACTCAAAAATATTCCATAGAATGTAAAAGTTATGAGGACTTAGTATTCTGAATACATACTCAAATTCGGTTTCTTTTTTTTTTTGATGCAAACTGTTTTTTTCTGAATTACAGAGTTTTTGGGAATTGACGCCAAACCAGATACCTTTGGTTATGGAGAATTGAGAGATGCAACTGATGATTTTAGTCCTGCAAATAAGCTTGGTGAGGGAGGTTTTGGACCGGTTTACAAGGTACTTCATACTTTTCATCAACAATCCATTTTGCTTCTTAAACTCAAACTTAACCATGATTAGTCCTTATAATCATTTTGATGGTAAACAGGGAACACTGAATGATGGAAGAATAATAGCTGTTAAACAACTCTCTGTAGCCTCTCACCAGGGCAAGGGTCAGTTTGTTGCTGAAATTTCAACAATATCCGCTGTCCAACACCGCAACCTTGTTAAGTTATATGGATGCTGCATTGAAGGAGACAAAGCTGATGTGTTTGGGTTTGGAGTTTTAGCTCTAGAGATTATTAGTGGGAGGCCTAATTCTGATTCCACTTTAGAAGATGAGAAAATATATCTCTTGAGTGGGTGGGTATCTTTCTTTTTCTTAATTAATTATTCCTCATATATTGTTTAATTTAAAAATATTGATATTAATATTATATTAACAATATATAGTTTTTTGTTTCTTGTTTTCATGGTATGTTTTTAGGCATGGAACCTACATGAAACTAATAGTGAAGTTGAGTTGGTTGATGAAGAGTTGGCTGAATTTGATGAGAATGAAGTAAAAAGAGTGACGAGAATTGCCCTTTTATGCACCCAAACCTCACCGATGCAAAGACCATCAATGTCACAAGTGGTGGTAATGCTTTCTGGAGATATAGATATAATAAACAATGATATTATATTGAATTTGTGATACTGTGCACTACGTTTACATTATAATATATAGAAGATACAACATACATACAAAGGCATGAATTAAAGGCAATAATAATGTACAGCCATGAATTAGTTGATTTGCAAACATTTTGCCAATCATCTTGATTGTCTAAATAAATGAGGAGAGAATAATATTCAATCTTTGACTGCTTGATTGATGGTGTTGATACGCCCCCGCAAGATGGAGGATCCGTTGGAGACTCCAATCTTTGATCGAAAATATAGGAATGGTGCGCGTGGAAGCGGTTTCGTGAGGGCATCCGCGAGTTGGTCCTTGGAGCTGACATGAAGAACTTTGAGTTGTCCAGAATTGACTTGTTCTCGCACAAAGTGATAGTCCAGAGCAATGTGTTTCATGCGTGAATGGTAAACAGGATTTGCACAGACATAGGTAGCACCGGTGTTGTCACAGTAAAGCGATGGAGCGCTTTTAATTGGGAGCCCCAGTTCACCTAGTAGATTTTTAACCCAGGAAAGTTCAGCTGCAGCATTAGCGAGAGCTTTGTATTCAGCTTCGGTAGATGATCGAGAGACAGTTTTTTGTCTAGCTGATTTCCAAGATATGATGTTGGACCCAAGATATATGAGATAAGCTGTCCCCCATCATTAATACCGCCCCAGTCTGAGTCCGAAAAGGCCTGCAAGTTAAGGTTAGTATTGCGTTTCAAGAACAACCCATGATGGACCGTTCCTTTCAAATAACGGAGTACCCATTTGAGAGCTTGCAAGTGTGATTGTTTAGATGAGTGCATGAACTGAGATAATTTATTTACTGCGAAGGAGATGTCGGGACGAGTGAAGGCGAGGTACTGCAAAGTACCCACCAGTTGGCGATAAGGAGTAGGATCGACTGGGGGAGTGGAGTCAAAGGAAGTAAGTGAATCAGAAGTGCTTAAAGGAGTGAGGACCTCTTTGGCACCATCCATTTTAAAGGTGGTTAGAATATCTTGAATATGGCGATGTTGGGAAAGGAATAGACCATGGGGCGTAGGAATGACTTCAATTCCTAGGAAATGATGGAGAGGGCCTAAGTCTTTGATAGAGAATTGTTTGCTTAGGGCTTGAACAAAGGAATCCATAAATGGATTGTGGTTGCCGGTGAGGACAATGTCATCAACATACACAAGGATATAGCAAGTGATATTGTTGATAGTGTAGACAAAGAGAGAGGGGTCAGAGATACATTTTTTGAAGCTAAAGCGGATGAGAAAATTGGTTAGTTCGATATACCAAGCACGCGGTGCTTGCTTAAGCCCATAGAGGGACTTTTTTAGTTTGCAAATGTGACTTGGGAATTCCGTATTGGTGAACCCGGGAGGTTGCACCATAAAGACATCTTCGTGAAGAGTCCCATGAAGAAACGCATTATTAACATCTAGTTGACGCAAAGACCATCCTTTGGAAAGAGCAATAGAGAGAACGGTGCGAATGGTAACGGGTTTAGTAACGGGACTAAATGTTTCATGATAGTCTTTTCCATATTGTTGGTGAAAGCCTTTGGCAACTAGACGGGCTTTGTACTTGTCAATGGTGCCATCGGGTTTGCGTTTGATTCGAAATACCCATTTGCAACCAATAGGAGTTTGGGTCGTGTGGGGAACAAGTTCCCATGTGTTGTTATGGAGGAGAGCATTATACTCAAGGTCCATGGCATGGCGCCAATCGGGATCTTTCAATGCTTGGGTATAAGTGGATGGTTCAATGGACACGGGTAGAGGATGAATGGTGGTAGAGTTGACAAAGTTGGGGTTGTAATATTTGGAATTGGATTTTGGTTGACGACGAGGTAGTTGAGGGTTATGGGAGGTTCGGGTCGTTTGAGAAGCGGATGAGTTGGTGAGGTCATTGTGGTGAGAAGCGGTTGGGGTGGTATGGGTGTTATCGGGTTGAGAGGATGAACCGTTCGGTGAGGGTGGGCTGGTTGGTGAGGGAGTGTCGATGGGTTGGTGTGTGGGACCGAGAGGGTGGGTGTTGGATGTTGGGCGGGTGGGGCTGTTGGAAGTTGGGGTGTTAGATGTGGGGCTGGTGGTGTGGGAGTTTGGGCTGGTTGTAAGAGAGGGGGGAGGTGGGCCGAGAGGTTGGGAAGGGATGGGGTTTTGGGCTTCGGTTGTAGTGGGCTGTGGGGTATGATGGGATTGAGATATTCTAGGTGGGTCTGGACAAGATTGGGCAGGAGAAGGTTTTGATTGGTCCGATTGGTTTGTGAACAGAAAGGTGTCAAAAGACATGTGTTTGGGGTGGGAGTTGGTGGATTTAGATGGAAAAATATGTTTGATAAATTCAACATGACGGGAGTGGTATAGTTTGTGACTAGTAGGGTCATAGCATTTGAATGCCGATTTGGAGGATGAGTACCCAAGAAATATGCACGGCTTGGAACGGGAGTGTAGTTTGGAAGTGGCATAGGGTCGCAACCATGGGTAGCAAAGACAACCAAATGGTTTAAGTTTGGAATAAGAAGGAGCGGTTTTAAACAACATATCGTAGGGAGATTTGTTGTGAAGAGTAGGTGTAGGCATCCGGTTAATTAGGTGGGTTGCGGTTTGAAACGCATGGGACCAAAAATGTTGTGGCAAGTGTAAGTAGTGAAGTAAAGCGAGGCCGGTTTCAACAACATGACGGTGACGTCGTTCGGCAACACCGTTTTGTTCCGGTGTGTGAGGTGGTGTTGTATAATGAGAAATGCCTTGGGAGGTAAGATACGTGGAAAGACCCACATATTCACCCCCATTGTCGGTAAATAATGCGATAATGTTTGTTTTAAAAAAATTTTCTACAAGTGATTTGAATTGTGGAAAAAGAGTTTTAACATCGGATTTTCGTTTAATTGGGTATAACCAAATGTATTTGGAAAAATAGTCAACGAAAATGACGTAGTATTTGAAACCATCAATAGAGGTTGTGACGGGACCCCAAACATCCGAGTAGAGGAGTTGGAGAGGTTGGTTAGCAACAAAAGAATTTTTGCCAAAGGGTTGTTTATGGCTTTTATTTAAAGAACACGACATACAATGAAACGAGTCATGGGTCACCTTATTACAATGAAGTCCTAATTTAGAAATTAAAGACTTAAACACTTGAAATGATGGATGTCCAAGTATGTGGTGCCACATGAGAAGAGAGTTGGTTTGGGTGTTGTTGACTTGAGTTGATAAGGAGATTGGTCCATAGTAGACATCATTGACGTTCACTCCCCGCATGAGACGCGCCCCCGTGCGTAGATCCTTGACAAAAAAATGATAAGGAAAAAATTCAACGGAAACATGATTAGTACGACAAACTTTAGCAACGGAAATAAGATTATTTCGAATATTTGGAGCAATTAAAATATTATTTAAAAGAAGTGGACGAGATGTTGTTGGAATAGTTGTTTGAGCAATATGAGTTATGGGGAGAGTTTTACCATCACCTAGCACGATCTCATCGGGTCCTCCGTATTCGGAAAGAACGGGAAATGGTTGGTTGTTGTTTGCGGTATTGTTGGATGCACCGGTGTCCCACATCCAAGAAGGTGTTGTAGCCGTGGGATGGGGAGTAGTGTGGTTAACTACCGAGGTGTTGGTAGTTTGAGGTGAGACATTATGTTCTTTTAAGAAACGACCAAGTTTTCTACAATCTTTGGTGTCATGGCCGGGAATGTTACAATAGTAGCAATAGGCATTGTGGTTGCGATTTGGGCGGTTGGTGGGGTTGTTGGGCCTAGACGACCATTGGGGTCGGTTAGTGGGTGGAGTCGGATTACGGTTCGAGCGGTTATCATAGGTGGTATTTTGGCGGTTGGTGTTAGGGCGAGAGGAGGTGCGGTAGGTGTGGTTCACGGTTGTAAGGTTAGGTTCGGTTAGGATGTCTTTAAGGTTGCGTTCATGATCTAATAATTTTTCAAAAAGATCCGCAAAGGAGATTGTGGTGTCACGGGTGCGAAAAGAAGCTACCAAGTTGGAATAGTCATCACCTAGTTGATTCATAATGTGAACAACAAGATCTTCCTCGGACATAGGGCTTTGAGCAATAGCAAGTTCATCGAAGAGAGACTTCATTTCATGGAGGTAGTCGGAAATAGAGCGATTTCCTTTTGGATTTTGGCTAACCGGGACTTAAGGGAAATGATGTGAGAACGTGAACAACTCGCATAGCTTGAGTTTAAGAGATCCCAAGCTTGGCGGGCTGTTTTGGCGGACGAAACAATTGGTTGAATTTGGTCGGAACAACTACCAAGAAGGGCGCTTATGATCATTTGATCTTGTCGAAACCAACGAGTATATTCCGGGTTTGGTTTGGTTTTGTCGCCGTCGGCAAGAGTTTCGGAAGGGATTGTTTCGGTACCGATGATGTGGTGATCAAGTTCAAGGCCAATGAGGGTGGCGGTGACTTGGGTGCGCCATGAGGGGAAGTTTTGGGAGGTTAGTTTGATTGGAAAGTGAGTGGCTGCGGTTATGTGGACAATGGGGTTGGCCATGGTAGTTGAAAAAAGAAAGTAGTGAGGTTGGACAGGAGCTGGCGAGAAAGAAAATGGCTCAAAGGAGCTTGTAGGCTCTTGATACCATATAATAAACAATGATATTATATTGAATTTGTGATACTGTGCACTACGTTTACATTATAATATATAGAAGATACAACATACATACAAAGGCATGAATTAAAGGCAATAATAATGTACAGCCATGAATTAGTTGATTTGCAATCATTTTGCCAATCATCTTGATTGTCTAAATAAATGAGGAGAGAATAATATTCAATCTTTGACTGCTTGATTGATGGTGTTGATAATAGAAGCAAGTGGTGTTATTACTCGGCCCAGGTATTTGAATGGTTTTAATTTTAAAGATACTACAACCTTTAAAAGTGCTGCTTCAACATTAGGTACAGATTCTACACCAAGTACACGTCAGTCCATTGTTTCACCGAGTTCACCTGAAAATTCTTCCAAACCGATGCTTCATAATATCATCGGAGAAGGTAGGTGATGGTGATATGATAAAGAAACTATAGAACTTGCTGTGTCAATTGTAATAATAGAACAGTACGTAATAAGTAAACATTGTATAGAACAACTAGAAGTCGTTAATACAGTTAGCATTCGTTTGTTAGCTGCTACTTCACGATAGTTAGGGAAGGATTGTATGTAATTTATGCAATAAATGAGAACTTCTCTCTTCCGTGAGACCGTGAACTATTCTTTTTACCATTGCTACTAGTTTTACCGTATCAATTGGTATGAGAGCTAAATGATTTGTGGCTTCCATTGACGATTAAGAGTTCAACTCTACATCAATGCTACCAGAAATCAAGAGATGGAAAAGACTTTAAAAGGATCATGAAAAAACACTATTACATTTGGAGACTTTTGCAAACAAATCCGAACGATCATTTGCTTAACTTACACTCAGTCCCCGATGTCAATTGGTATAGAGAACAATAGGGACTTGTATTAGATTGAGAAAAGTTCATTAGGGTTTACATAAGAAGGGTGTTATGGTGTTTACATAGAACACCATATTACAGAACTAGTCCCTATACTATAACTTGTTGTCGTCTTTCCGATACTCCCCTTCAAGTTGAGTAGTGGGGTCACCAATACTTAGCTTGTTCAAGCAGCTACTAAAAGCGTTTCCATTGACGACTTTTGTAAGAATATCTGCAAGCTGATCCTTTGACGATACATATGAGAGCTCTATGATTCTTTCCTCCAGTTTCTCCTTGATGAAATGTCAATCTACCTCCACGTGTTTTGTTCGAACATGTTGAACTGTAGTTTCCGAGATCTGTATTGCATCTGTATTGTCATACATAATTTTACTGGGAGCCCTTTGGGAAAAACCAATGTCTTCTAGAAGCTTCCTGATCCAAAGAACATCACTTAACCCTCGAGCTATACCTCTAAATTCCACTTCTTCACTCGACAGAGCGACCGCCTTCTGTTTCTTACTTCTCCATGTAATGAGGTTTCCACCGACCAAGGAGAAGTACCCTGATGTTGACCTTCGATTTCCCTTATCTCCTGCCCAATCTGCATCAGTGTAGAACTCAACATTTAAATGACCATATGTTTTGAACAACACTCCATGGCCTGTGGTCCCCTTGAGAAACCTTAAAATTCTCTAAGCAGCTTCCATGTGGGCAACTTGTGGTTGGTGCATGAACTGACTTACCACTCCAAGAGCATAAGCTTTATCAGGGCGAGTGAGAGAGAGATAAATTAACTTGCCCACAAGCCGTTGATACTTTTGTTTATCTGCGAGCTCTCCGTTAAGCTCCATATGAAGGTTGTGGTTCACAACCATTGGAGTGTCTGCTGGTTTACAATTACTCAACCCAGTTTCCGCCAGGAGATCAAGGACATACTTCTTGTGGCAGATGAAGATCCCCTGTTTAGACCTGAGAACTTCTATCCTGAGGAAATACTTGAGATTCCCTAGGTCTTTCATTTCAAACTTTGAGAACATATTCCTTTTCAGCCGTGCTATCTCTTCTACATCACTTCCAGTAATAATCATGTTGTCTACATATATGATCAAGCAAGTTACAAGGCCGTTTCTTCTCTTGAGGAACAAAGTATGATCAGCGTTACTTTGGTGATACCCATATTCTTTCAAGGCCAAAGTGAACTTTCCAAACCATGCCCGATGGGATTGTTTTAGCCCGTATAAAGACTTTTTCAACCGACATACTTCCCCTTCTTTAAAACTCCCTGAAAAACCTTGAGGTGCTTCCATGTAGACTTCTTCCGTTACGTCTCCATGGAGAAATGTGTTTGTAACATCAAATTGGTGGAGAGGCCACCCTTTATTGGCTACCACGGAGAAGAGGACTCTGATGGTGTCCATTTTTGCAACGGGAGAGAATGTCTCAGAGTAAAGGATCCCATACGTTTGAGTGTAACCCTTGGCTACAATTCGAGCTTTGTATCTTCCAATGGAACCATCTGGCTTATATTTGATTGAATGCACTTCTCCCACGTGTTGTTTTTCATAAGAGCATGCATTTCCGTTTCCATTGCTTCTCTCTAGTTCTTCTTACTGTGGGCTTCCTTTACTGAACTTGGTATTTTTTTTGGAATATAGGGAGGTAACAAATGCTTTCGCACTGTTAGATAAGTTTCCGTCAACCAAATTTGTCACACCCCCGAAAACACCACATGCGGAAACCCCGCTAGGCGTGTGACGTACCAGGATCTAGCCACTAATCATGTTGAACTCATAGTAAGGTTTCAAATAAAGTTGACAATTATAATTAAAAGTGTATCAACACAAACTTAATAAAATCCAACAAGTTCAGCGGAAGCAATAAGTAAACCACTGTTTAAATGTTCCAAAACCAAATGTATGAAAATCAGTAAGCCTGTCATGTGTATTCAATCAGTTCGACCCATGACCACTCCAGCCATTCCAGACAGCAAGTTCCATATCCAAGAAATCTATCGACCTGCGAGCATGCAACAAGTGTATCAGACAAAGCTGGCGAGTTCATAGTTTGTGAAAACGTTAATTGCCAAGAGTTTAGTTCAGTTTAGTTTTAATGTTGATAATAACTCGAGTACCGTACAAGATGGCTCCCAGATTATTTTGCCCGTCCCCAATGCCCCCTATCTAAGCATTGGTCATGATTAAGGTCATTAGTTCACACCCGTCCTCTCAGGTATGGTGTGAGGTTGCCAAACCTAATAGCGCTATCAACTAATACCCCGTTACCTCTCAGGTAACTAATTCGGTATAAGATGGGACTTAAGGTGATAGGAAAGGAGTGTATTATCTAATGATGTGTGTAAAATGCAACATATAAATTACATCAAATGAGGCATAAAACTAACCCTTTTTAAGTACTAATATTGGAAAAAGAGTGTTTTTGTCTTCCTTTTGTATTTTCAGGATTAAATGAGATAAAAAATGCAAAAGAAGCAAAAAGACAGCTAAATCCAACATAAATACAAGGAAAGGAACATTAGTGGACTGCCCGACCCCTCAACAGCACCTTCCAAAGCAAAATAGAGAAGACAGAAGACTGAACACGCCCCGTGCTCAGCCAGCACGGGGCCGTGCCCAAGAAGCAGCAGAAAAGACAAATCTATAGAAGCTTCTATTGCCCACCACGGGCCGTGCCCAGCGGACACGGGGGCGTGTCGAAAGTACAGCAGGCGCATTTATTGTAATTGCGAATTATAATTAATGAGGAAAGAGAGTGTCAGACAGGCACGGGGACGTGCCCAGCGGACACGGGGCCGTGCCCAGCTCTCTGTTCAGCCTATAAATAGGAGTGCTTGGATTCATTTCATCTCATCCCTTGGCACACCACATCTCTCACACTTCATCCACCACCCACCACCATCACAACACCATCATCCACCACCATCATCCATTGTCCATCGTAGAGTGTGTGAGTCGTCTCGGGATCCAAGATTGATCGTAAGAGTTCTTGACAATCAAGGCCATGTTTGCCTAAGTCTCTTACATCACTTGGTGAAGACAAAGTGTCTAGTATAATACTTTTTATTTCTAATCTTTGGCACTTTTTATTTGGTTTTGTATTAATGACTTTAATAACTAGTTACTTATGTTGAAGGTGATCTTTCCTTATCGTTTGTCCGTGGTGTCTTGGCATTATTTTACTGTCTATATAAAATAAAGGATTTTCACCATTCATATCTCCACGGTCTATATGGAGGTATGTTGGCTACCTGGTCGGGGGTTAAGGGAACGGTTTGGTAAAGGTCTTGCCATTGTTCAGCGTTTAGAGGTCCTGCAATGGACCTGGGTCAAATTTAGTAGGACCTCCTTCAATACTTCACGGTATTGGATGGCGGGGGTCCAAACTCTTTGATCCCCTCATAAGTTAACTACTATTAATACTATAATCCGGCTATTTAGGACTGTATCCCTGCTGACTCAGACTACTTAGCCGAGGGTAACGTCACCGCCAAAAGCGGGGCCTACCACAATACTGCATTAATAACTTAATTCATTATCTTCCAATAATCCACCCTTTTAGGATTGTATCCTTGCTGACTCAAACTACTGGGGTGAGGGTAACGTCACCTTCAAAAGAGGGGCCTACTACAATAACTAAGATAATCTCTTAATTATGTGCAAAAGTGCGGAAATAATCAAAGGTTATACTAGATACGAGTCGGAACCAAGTGATTCATCTTGTCTATCTGTTTTTATTTTTATTTTATTTTCAGCATCTTTAGTTAGTTTTTATTTTTATTAGTTTAAAACATTTTTCTAAAACTTTTATTTTGATTAGACGTTGAGGATAAACCGGTACTAAAAGCTCTTGTGTCCTTGGACGACCTCGGTATCTTACCAACGCTATACTACGCTCAACGATGGGTGCACTTGCCCATATGTGTGTTTAGTGTTAGTGAAATATCGTGTTTTATAAATTTAAAACTTGGCTAAAATAAGTGTTAAAAAGGGCTTAAAATATACACCTAATATATACGACACTTCGCACGCATCATCTAACATCCAAGTTTTTACCCCAAAAGACTTATTCCTCTCAGGAATACCCATTTGACTGTCCCACCCACCGGGACGCATGCTCAAGAGGAATGAACTCATCTTTGGTTTGCTCGGTAAGATTAGTTACTTTGTTTAACAGTTGATCAAGCACATCCTAACATAGGTACCGATAACAATCAGTTTCATGTGCATATATACTACATATTTCACGTATGATTAATTCACGTATTCCTTAATCACATACCACACAATTTAATGTATAAGTAACACACATATAGTTCAAGTCATAACGATTACATATCAGCCTAACATCACCAAGTAGTTCCTTAGCATGTATTCAGTTCATAAGCAAATTCACCTCATGATTTCATATATACAAGTCACATAACATTTAATTCTTTGATACCCGAATGTGTGCAACAATTAAATTAATGATCCACCTTTGACTTGTGCGAACCAATATAACATGCCATCAACGAAGTCTCTGTGTGTGTGTGGCCCATCGGAGCCCAGCCCACACTGATTGTGCGGCTGCCCCCTCCCCGAAACAGTGTGCGGCCCATGTGAAACTAGGTGGGTCTTTTTGCTTGTGCAGCCCGGTTAATCATATAAGGCCCAATTAAGTTTGCATGTCATCAGTTCAAATTCATTAGCCTAATCAGGTTTGCATGTTATCAGTTAAAATCCATTAAGTGAATGTGCAACTATATCTCCAAGCCAAATCAATTACGTATCCACCACAACTTCCCACATTTTTTTTCTAGCTAATTATCTATGGCAGTTGAAGTGTTTGTCACCATTCAATCCAAAACAATTATCATAATCATCCCACTATACACATCGAATAACCAATAGACCACCAAGGCTAATTATAATTCAAACCCACACACAATCCTTTGAGAATATCTAACACGAATTTATATATATATACAACCCTTACTTCGTTTGGTTACATCAACCACTAATATCATACCCCTACCAGTTCTTTGTTGATTTAGATAATTCATCAAACCCTATCATGCACATGACTCTCGTATCATAAATCAACGTTACAAACAACCATTCATATCAATAATATTTCATATAATCACATCCTACAAACAAGATTATTCTTTGTATGGTTTGTGACACAAGATAAATCGGAACATACTCACACAAACTCGACAGAAAATTGCATGAACACGTAACGAATATACTAACCCGTTTCCAAAACGTAAAGGAGGGTGTTAGGGCCAAGAAGAAGGCTTCAATCGAAGGAAGGAGACTGTCGACACTTCAAGGAACAAAAGGGAATGCTAGGGTTTGCAAAGGTTTGCAAATAAGAATGATACGTACCTCTTAATGCATAAATGTGTGACACAAAAGGTGGGTTTGGGCCCGGTTGGGTTTAAGGGTCTTGGGCCTTAAAGTGTTGTGTTTCGAGGGAGCTGGGCCGAGAATGCATAAGCAATGGGGTGTGGGGTTCTAGTGGGGTGTACGATCTCCGGCCCAAGTGTGCGACTAGACCTAAATTAACACGAATACTTACTCTATAACGTATATACGAATACACCAATGTAATCATGAGTAGTCAAGCACATTTTACAAATTTAACGCACATTTAACAAATTTAACGTATCATACATCCAACTATAATGTAGACTGTGACTAAATTAGACGACACCAACCTTGAAAATTCGGGTTGTCACATCATCCCCAACTTGAAAGAAATTTCATCCCGAAATTGATAAGCGATCTCAGAGGAGTGAAGTGATAAATCAAAATGACAGCGGATTTTCCTTAGGTGCCACATCATCCCCAACTTGAAGTGGAATTTCGTCCCGAAATTCACCAGTAGCACTAGAATTAGATTGGTCAATAGGGAAAAGTTGAGGATACTTGAGCTTCATCTGATCCTCGCGCTCCCATGTGAACTCCGGTCCACGTCTTGAGTTCCAACGAACCCTCACGATCGGGATTCGACTATGCTTACGAACCTTTACTTCCCGATCCATAATTTCGATAGGTTCTTCGACAAACTGCAACTTGTCGTCAATCTTCAGCTCTTGAAACGGCACCACAAGTGTTTCGTCAGACAGACACTTCTTTAGTTGCGAAACATGGAAGACATCATGAACGTTACCCAACTCAGCAGGTAATTCAAGCTTGTAAGCCACTTTACCGATTCGCTCCAGGATTTTGAATGGCCCAACATAACATGGATTAAGTTTGCCGCGTTTCCTAAAGCGTACCACCCCCTTCCAGGGAGAAACTTTCAACATAACACGATCGCCTACGGTGAATTCCAAAGGTTTCCTACGCTTGTCAGCGTAGCTTTTCTGACGGTCGCGCGCTGCCGCCATACGGTTTCTGATCTGGACAATCTTTTTTGAAGTTTCAAGTACAAGTTCAGGACCTGTGATGTCACACCCCGATATTTCCACGTTTCACCGGTGGGCCCGGTAGGGGAGTATCGTGACGTAGTTGATATCATCATAGTCAAACAACACAATATATAAATGCACAACGGAAGCAAAAGATAAATATATTACAATCCGAATATAAAGTAATATCAAGTATTACAACGGAAAGTAAAGGATCCACAGGCGGATCTTAAAACATAATTATTGTTCAACAGACTTTAGACGCCTAGAACTTGCAAGATTCTTTATTAACGTCCTGAGCAGCTTCCAGCCTATTACGTACTTGTACCTGTCACTTAGACTTTTGAAAATACGTCAGTTTTCACTGGTAAATACACTCAACCGACTCATTTGAAAATGTCTATGAAAATTTGTTTAGGTGCTCAAGGCACGAAGATGTTCTGACACTTTGATTAAAATTCACAAGGCAAAATTAATCTTTTATACTTGGGACAAACTATATCTCATGTTATCAGTTTTACATAACTTGCTCTACATACGGGGTCCGGTTCTATGCCGGTTCAAGATTAACCAACACACCACTATTCCCTTATTGGGAATCCCTTATTGGGTACAATTTATTATTAAACATATGTCATCTGTCAGGTGTATGCCTACACCCCGTGCTTAGGTCGTGGCCATTGCATTTAACGAGTCAAGGATATCCAGGACACGATCGCATTAACCCCCAATGTTTCAGCCAAGCAATACAAATTAAAACAGGTTATTTGGATTTCCGACTTATTGGTCTTTGAATCCCATACCTGACCATGCGGTATTTATATTACCGTATCCCAAGCCCGTAATAGGGAAAATAAGTTAAGAGTATTTACCTGAGCTAGCTCCTGTCTTAAATAGCAAGAATTATAATAACTCAGCCGTATTCACTTAAGTAAGCGTAGGTACAATTTACCGGAAGGCTCTAGTCTGGAATGATGGTATAAATAACCAATTAGAATGCTAAAGGGTCTTTAATTAAGCCTAAGCTTAGACCGGTTAATTATACGGTTCAAACGCACGATTAGGCGAAGACCGGAATAGAATGTGATTTAGACCCAACAAGTTCGGAGACTTGCTTAATATGGGTATTTCATACACATTCTGGATTTTGAGATAAAACCGATAAGGTTTGACCCGTTTCGGCTAATTTATGCAAACAAGGTACATAAACCGAACCGAACGCGTAATAAGCGTAACGGGTATTCATAAGAGCCATATACAGGTTTCCTAAGTTAATATGCTTCAAATATGTTATGACATCAGTAAGATGTCTTTTATTATGCCCGAAACGAATTTAAACACAAACTATGCCTCGTAGGGGTAATTTGGTCATTTTCAAGGTTATAAAAGAGTCTAAGTATTAACCTGAGTTACATGTCTGATATAATCAGAAAAAATGCTTAGTTTACTAAGTTATAACAGTAGGGTAAAGTATATATGTGAAATTTATCAATTATAACCAAACTATGTACCGTAGGGGCATTTTGGTAATTTCACATAAGCCGTAAAGCTCAAAACTGAAGTCTGAGTTAAACAACTTTTGCTTACTGTTAAAATATTATAATTTGCCCAAAATATCAGTAGGTATCAACCCTTGTATGTTTAAAATAGTTCTAGTACATACTATGCGTTAAAAACGCTTAAAAAGGCGATTAGAAGCCATTTCCGGGTTCTATACATAAAGCTGATATTTTTATTGTTCCAGGAGGCTTAAAATAATTTATTTATCATATGTAATCAGTAGCAAAAGGTTTGGAGTCAATTAGATATGTAAAACTCATTTTGTAGCCCATAAGGGCAAAACCGACAATTACCGGATTAAGCCTACGACTATAAGTTATGCTCAGCCTAAAATTAATTAAAAATCTTCAAAAATCCCAAAATAATATATTACATCAGTGGGTAATAAGTTTGATATCAAAAAGTAGGCTTAGATAGGCCATACGCTAATTATGTCGTTTAATTAACATAAAGCTTTCAATTTACGCTAATGAGCATAACTCTCAAACTACACCTCAAACTGATGTCAAACTTTGGGTACAAGTTTATATATCAGTGACTAAGGTTTCTACTCTTTTACATTTTCAAAAATCACGTTTTAAGGTGAAAAGGGCATAATGGTCAACATATGGGCAATTAACGGAATCATGTGTATTAATTGGTTAACTAATGAACCATGGTGTATAATCACAGAGGGTTATACTAGCATGTAACCTGGTCCAAATAGAGCTCTAAGGTATTTCTAAATCATACCAAAACGGGTCAGAACTGAAGTCAAGGCAATAGTCAAAGCTTTACGACTTTTGGTTCCGAACTGGGTCTAAACAGTAAATTGTCGGGTTGAACATGTTTAGACATGTTCTTACACTAATTACCAAGTTATATGAATGATCAAACAGGTTGTATGTGTTCTACATTGCTAATCATGCATAAATTAGAAACTAAGTATCCTGTTGACTTTTTAATGACAAGTTTGACCCGACATTTGACCTAGTTAGAGTGGGAATCAGGGGAACCCTTTTAAGGGTTTATTACCCACATAATTACCAACTTATAACTACTTTCAATTCGACTAATCACTGGACTGTTAGTGATTAATCGCTAAGTCAACCGTTAATTACGACGGTTTGACTTTTAAGCTAAAACTAAGCAAAAACTTAACTAAGAAAGGTTAAGCATACTTACCAAAGCCTAATGCACTATTAGGGATGGCTTGGATCTGCCCTTATGCTCCAGGAAGCTCCAAGAAAGCAGATGAAGTGAGTGATCAAATGGTTGCAACCATAAAGGCCTTTTATAGTGATTTTGATCCCTTAAGATCATGACAAATCATGCAATACATGATCATGGATCAGTAACAAGTGTCCCTAAGGTCTAAAAATCAGTTTAGGCGGCCTTTGGGAGTGTTAAAGGGTAAGAGGTGTCGCTTACATAGCTTGAACAGCTAACAAAACGAGTTTCTGCATCTGGAAGCAGGCTTACGGACTGTAACGTCCACAGTGTTGAGGTCCGTAAGGACCTGGTCAGCAATATGAAACTTTCACATTTTGACAGATTTAGCCCCTGACCTTCTTAATGCCATTTCCGATTCATCTAAGGCCCGTTAAACCATTTTTAAGGCTCTACAATGATGCCTAAGTATGAGGAACATGAAACATGCTAAAAAATATGCCGGATGTCGGTTCGTTTGGTCGTACGGTCACGTTGTTCGGCTAATTACGACGAAACACGGACGGACGCGAAAAACGATCCAAACGACACGACGAATGGAATTTTATCAAGCCAAACACTAAAATAAAATATTTTAGTGCTTACATAAATTTTTGGGTGTCCGGGGATATTCAGAATGTATGATATGCGCGTAAACGCAAACTTGTGCGCTTTTTGACACTTTTAGTCCCTGCATGACTTAAAAGCTTATTTTTGCGCACCAAACACCTCTAAGCCTATATCTAAGCTATAATAAGGATAAATAGGGTATGTTTATCTCATGGTCATATTCCGGAAGGTCCGGTAATATACGAATCGGTATACTTTAGCAGTTTGACGCTTTAGGTCCCTCTAATGCACAAACTTGCGTAACTCATCATTTAATATCATTGAAGCCTCATATAATCCATATTAGGCATTCTTGAAAGTATTATTAAACATCATAATGTTTCGGGCTCGATAAAAGGTCATTCAGAGGTATAATTAAACATATTGACACTTTTAGTCCCTTATACTTGCAAAGTTGCGCGTAACTTCACTTTTGGGCATAAAAGCCTTGGATGGCCAATGATTGGCATTCCCGAGAGTATAATAAAATATCATGAGGCTCTCGGTTTGTTAAAAGTTCACTCAGAGGTAAGAATTAACATGTTGACGCTTTTAACCCTTTATTGCGCAAACTTTCAATTAATCACCTAAACGGCTACACTTGATTAACAAGTGGCTCAATTGTGAATATAAAACCGTAAAAGGTTATTTAGAAACTTATTTTAGGTATGATAATACTTCCAGTTCTTTCATAATCATAGTTTTCGATTTTTTTTGAAAAATTAGTCCCTTAAATTCAACGTTTGACTTCATTAGGGTTTATTACACGTGTCAATACTTCGTTGGACGTGATTTTTCGAGGTGTTACATCCTCACCCCCTTAAAAGAAATCTTGACCTCGTGATTTGCTTAAAGTAAAGGAAGTACTTTCTGTCGTATCATGGATTTAACTCCTATAACATATCTGGGGTCTTTCCATGTTCTCAAAGTGACCCCTATATTGGGTATATGTATCCCTTTGGAGCTTTTTAACCTGTCGATCGTCAATCGATACAGGATGCTCATTACATCAAAAATCTGCATATCATTAGCGGATATTTCTTCTTGACTTATTTGTGGAACACATCCTTCAGTCACTAGTGTGTAATGTATTGCGAGTTCCGCCAAGCTCCTTAAATAGATTTTTTGCTTACAAGCTACTTGATCTTGATACATTTGATTTCCTTCGAATGATTCTATATACTCAGAGCCTGACTAGCCTGATAATTTAACAAATTTGACACACCCTTCCTTGGTGATATCTATTGTTGAACCTTATTCCTTAACAAGAATTTAGGAGGTTTGCTATTTTCATTAATCCTTGATTTTCTGCCGAATAATGGCAACTTACCGATAATTAGGGATTTGTATGATCTTATTCGTTGTTTCCAATGCAACTTTCAGATCCTAATAAGTGGACTTACCAATCTATTGTCCTAACAATAGATGTTTAACATTCCCCCTATATAAGGTCTCCAAAGGAGTAGCCTTGATACTTACATAATAATTGCTATAGAAAAACTTATTTTATGGTGAGATGGTTATTCCAACCACTGCTTAACTAATCTCAAAGAATAGCTAATCCTTACAGCTAGTCGAACCAATCGACGATCCTGGGCAGGTAATAGCGATTCTTAATTGTTGCCTAAATAGGGTTGCGGTAATCAATGCATAAGCAAGATGATCCGTCTTTCTTATTTATATAAATCGGAGTTCTTAGAACTTTGAATTTTGGCTTTATGAAACCTTCTCTAAAAACTTATCGATTTGGCTCTTAGTTCTTCCTATTCCGTTGGTACTAACAGATATAAGGCTTTTACAATAATTGCAGCCCTAAGCGGGATGTTTGTTCTAACATCCACTTGCCTCTCAGAAGGTAAACATGGTAATTCTTATAAAGACGATAATTATGACACACAGAGGTGTTAGAGATGTCTGTATTCTCAGGCTTTGGTTCATCTATCGATGTCGGTGTCAGATAAATGACACATTCTCTTTACAAATTGCAAGGATGCCCTAAGTAGAGATACTTATAAGGACATTTTATATTGGATATCTTCTTTGAATACTACTAGTCGACTTTAGTACAATATGACCATTGGGATATCTCAGGGGTTCCATGCATTAAACCTCCATACTGATCAGGCATGGAAGCAATCTATGGGACACACTAGGATACGCCAATCCTCATATGGCACTCTTATCAAACATAGTTTGGCATTCGCAGGCGATATAAAATAATGAGGAAATAATAGAATAAAATAATATATATTGTCGTACTCTTTCTAGGGAATTGTACCCCAGATTCTTATGAAAGGATTATCTCCGAGGATGGGAGAGGGGGTCATTAAAGATTCCATTGGTAAATTATACCTCATTTTTAATATCTGAAGTTCTTATGAATGCAATCAAAAGTTTGCTAAGCTTATGGTTTACTAAAGGTTTATTATCCCTTGCATTAACGTAAAATACTTAGCAGGTACAATCGATGCTAAAAGGTAAGGACGTACCTAATGCTAATATTGGTATGCACTGTCTCTGGCGTTCACCCGTTAGTTTAGGCGTTTCCTTTCTTATCCATCCCAGACTTAGCTGCTCCTTCCTTGGCAGCCTCAGGGCAATTAGTACTGATGTGGCCCTTTTCGCCACAGCTGAAACAGTTTGCATTCTTTATGTCCCTACATTCGTGGGACTGGTGGCCCGTTCTTTTGCAGATGCCACATTGCTTTATCTTTTGGTTTGATCGACACTGTCCCCAGTGTCTTCTTTTGCAGGTTTTGCATGTAGGCTTCTTGTTGGAATCCGGTTGGTTATTGTTGAACTCGGATTTGCTCTTCTTAGGATTCTGGGAGTTATCCTCCTCCCTTTAACGCTTTCCATCTTCAGAGGCCTTGGCAGCCTTGTTTCTAACCACATCGAGTGTGAGAGATAGCGACAGATCTGCCGCTGACCTGAATGTAGTAGGTCTCGATGCTTTCACACTTGCCTTTATTTCTGGGGCTAGACCCCCAATAAAGCGAGCTATTCGCTTTGGTTCCGGTGTGATCAAATAAGGAACCAATCGAGACTTGGTATTGAAACTTGTAAGGTATGCTTGACAATCTAAGTTCTCCATGACTAATGTCAAGAATTCAGTCTCGATCTTCTCAACTTCATGTTGAGGGCAGTAATTTTCTTTGATAAGAGCAACGAACTGATCCCAAGTCATGTTGTACAAAGGGATCTTCCCGGTGGCTTGAATCAACGATCTCCACCAGGCTAAGGCCTCACCCTTAAATGATTGCGACACAAACATAACCACATCCCTCTCAGCGCATACGCTGATATCCACAACTGTATCCATCTCATCTAACCATGTCATACAATCTACAGCTCCTTCCTCCCCAGTGAAATCCCAGGGTTTACATGAAACAAAGTACTTGTAGGAGCAACCCTTATCACGGGGTCCTTGATTCAGTATGATCTGTTGAGACGGATCACTGTGATGATTAGAAGAGTGACGCTCGTCATCTTCCTTCTTGGGTTCATCCTTCTTGGAAGGAGGCTTCGAATGCGGTGTAGATAGGGTCCTAGTCCGAGTCCCACTATACTCTTCGTACTGCCGCTCTAAGGCCTTTGTAACTGCGTCGTCTACTAACGCTTTTAGTTCAGCACCCGTTAAATTAATTCGGGCGTTATCATTGTTCTCCACTGGGTGGCTATTAATTTCATTTGAGCCAGCCATTTAATTGAACTGTTACATAAAACAAGGACAATAGTTTACTTGGGAGTTTATTATGGAATTGTCTTTTATGGCAATTCATTAACCATGGTAACGGAGACCATATTTGGTTAATTTATTAATCACATTTATTTAGGATTTATATTATAACTTATCCTAATTATAAAAACAATAACAGTTTTACTGGTGGCACGAAAGGCCCAGTCACATGGATATTTATAAATTATAAGCTATGATTTCAGAGAATCAAAGCATTGAGGTTTGAATCATAGTTCATTACCTATTTCGGTCAGGGAGTCATCGCTACCCCTGTCTTTTGGCTCATGTAGAAATGAGCAAGGCCCGTAGGCACTATATTACCAATGCATGGTCAAAATATGATCATCTTAATTGATGATTTAAACCCATGATGCAGAGATCATTAAGTTGGGTTAGGAATCTTTTGAAGAATCCTTTTATAAGAATGCGTGTGTGATTTTAATGAATCACGTCTGCCAGGAGTGTTAACATATTTTCAGATGTTAACAGGGATACGAATCTTTTAAACAGGTCTTACCATCTTGGCCAGGTCTTTATAATGACACTCAGGCTAGGTTTCACTCTTAAGATTCTTATTCATATGTATACTGGCAGGGAAGGAAGGATATTTATTTTATTCTGAATTTTTATTATAAATCCTAATTTACAAGTTAATAATAGCACAAATGTCCTAGTCGCGTAGACAAGTTTAATTTATAAGCCATGATTTCAGAGAATCGAGGCATTAAGGTTTGAATCAAAGTTCATTACCTTTTCTTGACAGGGAGTTGTAGGCTACCACTGTCTCTAGTCTTAGAGGACATTAACTATAGCCCGTAGGCACTTCCCTTCTAAGGGATGTTTATAATATGATCATCTTATAGGATGATATAAGCCATGATTTCAGAGAATCGAGGCATTAAGGTTTGAATCATAGTTCATTACCTTTTCTTGACAGGGAGTTGTAGGCTACCACTGTCTTTAGTCACAGAGGACGTCAATTATAGCCCGTAGGCACTTCATCCTTAAGGGATGATTATATAAATAAGGGAAATTGGAGTAATCTTATTTAAGGATGACTTATGCGATTTTATCAAACCACGTCTGCCAGGAATGTTAACATGTTACAGATGTTAACAAGGATTGGAATCCTTTGGGTAGGTTTTACCGTCTTGGCCATGTCTGCAATGACATTTAGGCTAGGTTTTACCATCTTGGCCATATCTGCATTGACATTTAGGTTAGGTTTTACCATCTTGGCCATGTCTGCATTGACATTTAGGCTAGGTTTTACCTTTAAGATTCCTTTAATATTTAACGCAGAACAATCCTAAATTGAAATGTTAACAAGGATCTGAATCTAATTGTGGAACTACCGTCTTGGCCCTGTCTTAAAATGACACATGAGCTAGGTCTTGTCCTTTTTAGATATTGCCATTTTATTATAATGGTAGATTTTATAATATAGGAATGATATTTTTAATATAATCGTTCCTTTAAAATTTAAACAAGTATATGGTTGCCCTAAACGGGTCTTCTAACAGAAAAATGACTTGCCCATGCAAGAGCTAATCAGAAAATGACAAAGGAACCAAATAAGGACAATTAAAACAAATTAGAATTTGTCCTATGTTCTTGTCTAGACTCAAGAATGTGCAACTGTGTAACTGAGATTAAACACAAAAAGGCTAGTGTTTAATTCGCTCAGTGTTGGCTCTGATACCAACCTGTCATACCCCGATATTTCCACGTTTCACTGGTGGGCCCGGTAGGGGAGTATCGTGACGTAGTTGATATCATCATAGTCAAACAACACAATATATAAATGCACAGCGGAAGCAAAAGATAAATATATTACAATCCGAATATAAAGTAATATCAAGTATTACAACGGAAAGTAAAGGATCCACATGCGGATCTTAAAACATAATTATTGTTCAACAGACTTTAGACGCCTAGAAGTTGCAAGATTCTTTATTAACGTCCTGAGCAGCTTCCAGCCTATTACGTACTTGTACCTGTCACTTAGACTTTTGAAAATACGTCAGTTTTCACTGGTAAATACACTCAACCGACTCATTTGAAAATGTCTATGAAAATTTGTTTAGGTGCTCAAGGCACGAAGATGTTTTGACACTTTGATTAAAATGCACAAGGCAAAATTAATCTTTTATACTTGGGACAAACTATATCTCATGTTATCAGTTTTACATAACTTGCTCTACATACGGGGTCCGGTTCTATGCCGGTTCAAGATTAACCAACACACCACTATTCCCTTATTGGGAATCCCTTATTGGGTACAATTTATTATTAAACATATGTCATCTGTCAGGTGTATGCCTACACCCCGTGCTTAGGTCGTGGCCATTGCATTTAACGAGTCAAGGATATCCAGGACACGATCGCATTAACCCCCAATGTTTCAGCCAAGCAATACAAATTAAAACAGGTTATTTGGATTTCCGACTTATTGGTCTTTGAATCCCATACCTGACCATGCGGTATTTATATTACCGTATCCCAAGCCCGTAATAGGGAAAATAAGTTAAGAGTATTTACCTGAGCTAGCTCCTGTCTTAAATAGCAAGAATTATAATAACTCAGCCGTATTCACTTAAGTAAGCGTAGGTACAATTTACCGGAAGGCTCTAGTCTGGAATGATGGTATAAATAACCAATTAGAATGCTAAAGGGTCTTTAATTAAGCCTAAGCTTAGACCGGTTAATTATACGGTTCAAACGCACGATTAGGCGAAGACCGGAATAGAATGTGATTTAGACCCAACAAGTTCGGAGACTTGCTTAATATGGGTATTTCATAAACATTCTGGATTTTGAGATAAAACCGATAAGGTTTGACCCGTTTCGGCTAATTTATGCAAACTAGTTACATAAACCGAACCTAACGCGTAATAAGCGTAACGGGTATTCATAAGAGCCATATACAGGTTTCCTAAGTTAATATGCTTCAAATATGTTGTGACATCAGTAAGATGTCTTTTATTATGCCCGAAACGAATTTAAACACAAACTATGCCTCGTAGGGGTAATTTGGTCATTTTCAAGGTTATAAAAGAGTCTAAGTATTAACCTGAGTTACAGGTCTGATATAATCAGCAAAAATGCTTAGTTTACTAAGTTATAACAGTAGGGTAACGTATATATGTGAAATTTATCAATTATAACCAAACTATGCACCGTAGGGGCATTTTGGTAATTTCACATAAGCCGTAAAGCACAAAACTGAAGTCTGAGTTAAACAACTTTTGCTTACTGTTAAAATATTATAATTTGCCCAAAATATCAGTAGGTATCAACCCTTGTATGTTTAAAATAGTTCTAGTACATACTATGCGTTAAAAACGCTTAAAAAGGCGATTAGAAGCCATTTCCGGGTTCTATACATAAAGCTGATATTTTTATTGTTCCAGGAGGCTTAAAATAATTTATTTATCATATGTAATCAGTAGCAAAAGGTTTGGAGTCAATTAGATATGTAAAACTCATTTTGTAGCCCATAAGGGCAAAACCGACAATTACCGGATTAAGCCTACGACTATAAGTTATGCTCAGCCTAAAATTAATTAAAAATCTTCAAAAATCCCAAAATAATATATTACATCAGTGGGTAATAAGTTTGATATCAAAAAGTAGGCTTAGATAGGCCATACGCTAATTATGTCGTTTAATTAACATAAAGCTTTCAATTTACGCTAATGAGCATAACTCTCAAACTACACCTCAAACTGATGTCAAACTTTGGGTACAAGTTTATATATCAGTGACTAAGGTTTCTACTCTTTTACATTTTCAAAAATCATGATTTAAGGTGAAAAGGGCATAATGGTCAACATATGGGCAATTAACGGAATCATGCGTATTAATTGGTTAACTAATGAACCATGGTGTATAATCACAGAGGGTTATACTAGCATGTAACCTGGTCCAAATAGAGCTCTAAGGTATTTCTATATCATACCAAAACGGGTCAGAACTGAAGTCAAGGCAAAAGTCAAAGCTTTACGACTTTTGGTTCCGAACCGGGTCTAAACAGTAAATTGTCAGGTTGAACATGTTTAGACATGTTCTTACACTAATTACCAAGTTATATTAATGATCAAACAGGTTGTATGTGTTCTACATTGCTAATCATGCTTAAATTAGAAACTAAGTATCCTGTTGACTTTTTAATGACAAGTTTGACCCGACATTTGACCTAGTTAGAGTGGGAATCAGGGGAACCCTTTTAAGGGTTTATTACCCACATAATTACCAACTTATAACTACTTTCAATTCGACTAATCACTGGACCGTTAGTGATTAATCGCTAAGTCAACCGTTAATTACGACGGTTTGACTTTTAAGCTAAAACTAAGCAAAAACTTAACTAAGAAAGGTTAAGCATACATACCAAAGCCTAATGCACTATTAGGGATGGCTTGGATCTGCCCTTATGCTCCAGGAAGCTCCAAGAAAGCAGATGAAGTGAGTGATCAAATGGTTGCAACCATGAAGGCCTTTTATAGTGATTTTGATCCCTTAAGATCATGACAAATCATGCTATACATGATCATGGATCAGTAACATGTGTCCTTAAGGTCTAAAAATCAGTTTAGGCGGCCTTTGGGAGTGTTAAAGGGTAAGAGGTGTCGCTTACATAGCTTGAACAGCCAACAAAACGAGTTTCTGCATCTGGAAGCAGGCTTACGGACCATAATGTCCACAGTGTTGAGGTCCGTAAGGACCTGGTCAGCAATATGAAACTTTCACATTTTGACAGATTTAGCCCCTGCACTTCTTAATGCCATTTCCGACTCATCTAAGGCCCGTTAAACCATTTTTAAGGCTCTACAATGATGCCTAAGTATGCGGAACATGAAACATGCTCAAAAATATGCCGGATGTCGGTTCGTTTGGTCGTACGGTCACGTTGTTCGGCTAATTACGACGAAACACGGACGGACGTGAAAAACGATCCAAACGACACGACGAATGGAATTTTATCAAGCCAAACACTAATATAAAATATTTTAGTGCTTACATAAATTTTTGGGTGTCCGGGGATATTCAGAATGTAAGATATGCGCGTAAACGCAAACTTGTGCGCTTTTTGACACTTTTAGTCCCTGCATGACTTAAAAGCTTATTTTTGCGCACCAAACACCTCTAAGCCTATATCTAAGGTATAATAAGGATAAATAGGGTATGTTTATCTGATGGTCATATTCCGGAAGGTCCGATAATATACGAATCGGTATACTTTAGCAGTTTGACGCTTTAGGTCCCTCTAATGCGCAAACTTGCGTAACTCATCATTTAATATCATTGAAGCCTCATATAATCCATATTAGGCATTCTTGAAAGTATTATTAAACATCATAATGCTTCGGGCTCGATAAAAGGTCATTCAGAGGTATAATTAAACATATTGACACTTTTAGTCCCTTATACTTGCAATGTTGCGCGTAACTTCACTTTTGGGCATAAAAGCCTTGGATGGCCAATGATTGGCATTCCCGAGAGTATAATAAAATATCATGAGGCTCTCGGTTTGTTAAAAGGTCACTCAGAGGTAAGAATTAACATGTTGACGCTTTTAACCCTTTATTGCGCAAACTTTCAATTAATCACATAAACGGCTACACTTGATTAACAAGTGGCTCAATTGTGAATATAAAACCGTAAAAGGTTATTTAGAAACTTATTTTAGGTATGATAATACTTCCAGTTCTTTCATAATCATAGTTTTTGATTTTTTTTGAAAAATTAGTCCCTTAAATTCAACGTTTGACTTCATTAGGGTTTATTACACGTGTCAATACTTCGTTGGACGTGATTTTTCGAGGTGTTACATGTGATCTGGCTGTCACCCACCTCAGCCCAACAGAGAGGAGAACGACATTTCTGTCTGTACAATGCTTCAAATGGAGCTGCCTGGATGCTGGTATGGTAGCTGTTGTTGTATGAGAACTCTATCAACGACAAATGTTTCTCCCATCCCTTTCCAAAATCGATCACGCTTGCCCGCAACATGTCTTCAAGTGTCTGGATGGTTCGTTCGCTTTAACCATCCATCTGTGGGTGATATGCAGTACTCATGTCGAGACGTGAGCTGAATGATTTATGCATCGACTGCCATAAATTGGATATGAAACGCGGATCACGATCAGAGATAATAGAGGTTGGCACCCCGTGCCTAGAAACCACTTCCCTTAGGTAAACCGCAGCTAATTGTGAGAACTTATCCGTTTCTTTAATTGCGAGAAAGTGCGCTGACTTCGTGAGACGATCAACGATCACCCAAATGGTATCGTTTCGGCTTTGAGTTCTTGGCAAACCAGTGACGAAATCCATAGCAATCTGCTCCCATTTCCACATGGGTATCTCTGGTTGTTGAAGCAG
>JARYGA010031563.1:0-27043 GCA_030545235.1 Helianthus tuberosus
ATATAAGAAATTGGAAGTAATAGTTTTCAGATTAGGATCGAGAGCATTCCTATGTTAAGTCTAGACTCAGAAGGTCAAGGAATGTGCTACTGTGTCATTGAGATTAAACACATAAGGCTAGTGTTTAATTCACTCAATGTTGGCTCTGATACCAACCTATCACACCCCGATATTTCCACGTATTACCGGTGGGCCCGGTGGGGAGTATCGTGACGTAGTTGATATCATCATAGTCAAACACACAATATATAAATGCACAACGGAAGCAAAAGATATATATATTACAATCCGAATATAAAGTAATATCAGAGTATTACAACGGAAAGTAAAGGATCCACAGGCGGATCAAATAAAAGAAAAACTGTTCAACAGACTTCAGGCATCTAGAACTTGCAAGATTCCTTATTAACGCCCTGAGCTTCCAGCCAATTACGTTCAGTACCTGTCACTTAACCTTTTTGGAAAATACGTCAGTTTACACTGGTAAATACAATTAACTGACTCATTTTGGAAAAGAGTTTGAAAATTGATTTGAATGCACGAGGCACAAAATATCTTTTATAACTTGGGACAATCTTATTAATAAAAATCTTGTATCCGATTTACATGTTTGTCCAACATTTAGGGTCGCTGATTAAACAATACAAGACGGTCAAGATTAATCGACACACCATAAATATAACTCACAAGAAGACACCTTACGAGTGAGTATATCTTTTACATACGCAACAGGAGGTGTTATGCCTACACCTTGTGCTTAAGTTATGGCCATTCACTTTTTAAATGAGCCAAGGATATCCAGGACACGGTCATTAACCCCTAATGTTATTTGTTATCAATCAATACAGATTAAAACGGGATTATGCAATTTAATCATCTCCGATCAAAAGGTTTCTACACCCGACCAAGCGGTATTTTTATAATACCGTATCCCAAGCCCGTATAAGGGAAAATAAGTTAAAAGTATTTACCTGAGCTAGCAAATGCAATTTATACTCAGCCGTATATTCTAATAAGCAAGCACAAGTACTTCTACTGGGGCTCTCAATCTGGAACGAAGGTTTTATTAACCTATTAGATTCCTAACGGGTCTTATTTAAGTCGTAACTTAGACCGGTTAGTTTTAAGGAAAGGTTTACGGTTCAAAATGCATGATTAAGCGAAGACCGGAATAGGATGTGATTTAGACCCGACAATTTTGGAGACTTGTATAATATGGGTAAACTAAACACATTCTGTATTTGAGATAAAAACGATAACGTTTGACCCGTTTCGGCTAATTTATGCAAACTAGTTACATCAACCGAACCGAACGCGAATAACGCATGACGGGTAATCATAAGAGTCATATACAGGTTTCCTAAGTTAATATGCCTTAAATATGTTGTGATATCAGTAGGATACCTTCCATTATGCCCAAAATGAATTTAAAACCAATTTAAGCCCTGTAGGGGTATTTTGGTCATTTTAAAGGTTATAAGAGAGGCTAAATATTAATCTGAGGTTTAGGTCTGAAATAATCAGTAAAAATACTTAATTTAATACGTTATAACAGTAGGGTACTAGATATATGTGAAATTTATCATTTAAAACCAAACTATGCACCTTAGGGGTATTTTGGTAATTTCACATAGGCTAAAAAGGTCAAAACGGGAATCTGAGTTAAACAACTTTTGCTTACTATTAAAATATTATAATTTACCTAAAATATCAGTAGGTATCAAACCTTATATGTTTAAAATAGTTTTAGTACATACTATGTGTTAAAAACGCTTAAAAAGGCGATTTGGAGCCATTTCCGGGTTTTCAAAGGAAAGCTGATATTTTTATATTTCCAGAAGGCTCAAATTATTTTATTTATCAAATAAAATCAGTAGCAAAAGGTTTGGGGTCAAAAGGATTTGTAAAACTCATTTTATAGCTAAAAAGGGTAAAACCGGCATTAACCGAATTAAAGCTACGACCCTAAGTTATGCTCAGCCTAAAATTAATTAAAAATCTTCAAAAATCCCAAAATATTATATTACATCAGTGGGTAAAAAGTTTGATATCAAAAAGTGGGTTTAAATAGGCTATACGCTAATTACGTCATTTAATTAACAAAAAGCTTTCTAATTACGCTATTGAGCATAACTCTTAACCTAGACCTCAAACTGATGTCAAATTTTGGGTGCAAGTTTATAAATCAGTAACTAAGGTTTCTATTCTTTCACATTTTCAAAAATCACGTTTTAAGGTCAAAAGGGCATAACGGTCAATATTTAGGCATTTAACGGAAACATGCATGAACTAGGATTTCTATGGAACCAAGTTGTATAACCTCGGAGGGTTATACTAACTTATAATATGGTCCTAATGGAATCCTAAGGCATATCTAAACTAAGCAAAATCGGCTCAGAACTGAAAGTCAAAGCAAAAGTCAACTTTTGCGACTTTCGGTTCCGAACCGAGCCTATACTTAGAATTGTCGGGTTGAACATGCTTAGACATGTTCAATTAATAATTACCAAGTTATTAATATGAGAAAACTGATTTTATGGCTTCTATATTAATAGTTATGTATTTATTTAAAACTAACTCGTTTGACTTTTATTTGACCCGACAATTTAACTAAGTAAACGTGGTAATTAGGAGGTGCCCTTTTGAGGGTTTAACACCCACCTAATTATGGTCACGTAGCCATGTTCGTTGCGAACAATGGCTCGGCCATTTGAAAGTCAAAGCGTTTATCGAAAACGCTTGACTCATCGGCTATAAACGCTAAATAATTAAACTAAGCACGAAAGGGGACTTACAAAGGGTCCAAAGGACTGAGGGAGGTTCTCAAAAGAGTTCAAGATCCTCACAATTCAGAGAGTTTATCAGATTGAAGGAGAGGTGCAAATGGGAGCCAAACATTCAATGGGTATTTATAGGATTTAGAGGACCGTTAGGATCGTTCCTCGATAAATGTGATCAAATCTGGACCGTACACCTTTACCCCTTGTTTTAGCAATCTATGAGCTGCCCAAGGACTGAAGAAAACCATTTGTAATTGATTAAAACAACTGTAACAGCTGGTAACAGCTGGTAACAGCTGGAAATCAAGTTTCTGAAATGGCAGTTTTGGTCCCTGCATGCTTCTAGCCCCTTTCTAATGCGTTTGAGGCCCGTTAAACCATTTTTAAGGCTATAAAATGTTGCCTAAGCATAGGGAATATGAAACATGCTCAAAAATATGCCGTATGTCGGTTCGTTTGGTCGTACGGTCACGTTGTTCGGCTAATTACGACGGAACACGGACGGACGCGAAAAACGATTCAAACGACGCGACGAATGGAATTTTATCATGGCGATCACTAAAATAAAATATTTTAATGCTTACATAAATTTTTGGATGTACGGATATATTCAGAACGTAAGATATGCGCGAAAATGCAAACTTATGCACTTTTTGACACTTTTAGTCCCTGCTTGACATAAAAGTTTATTCTTGCGCACCAAACACCTCTAATCCTATATCTAAGCTTTACAAAGGATATTTAGGGTATGTATAACTTAGGGTCACCTTCCAGAAGGTCCGTTACCCTACGAATCGGCATACTTTTGCAGTTTGACGTAAATAGTCCTTTAATCGCACAAAGTAGCGTGGAATGTTGTTTAATGATATCCAAGCCTTCCATGGCCCATATTGGTCATTCCCAAGCATATACTTAATTATTACTACACTCCCATTCGCTTAAATGGTCACCGAGAGGCGTAGATTCAAAAGTTGACGCTTTAGGTCCCTCTATTGCGCAAACTTGCGCATCTCATCATTTAATAGCATGGAAGTCTCATCTAATCCATATTAGACATTCTTGAAAGTATTATTAAATATCACGATGCTTCGGGTTCGCTAAAAGGTCATTCAGAGGTATAATTAAACATATTGACACTTTTAGTCCCTCTAACTTGCAAAGTTGCGAGTAACTTTACTTATAGGCATAAAAACCTTAGTTGGCCAATAATTGGCATTCCCGAGAGTATGATCGAATATCATGAAGCTCCCGGTTTGTTAAAAGGTCACTCATAGGTAAGAATTAACATGTTGATGCTTTTAACCCTTCATTGCGCAAACTTTCGATTAATTCCGCAAACGGCTACACTTGATTATCAAGTGGCTCATTTGTGAATATAAATATCGTGAGAGGTTATTCAGGAACTTATTTTAGGTATGTTAACACTTCTAGTCCTTTCATAATCAAAGTTTTTGATTTTTCAAAAAATTAGTCTCTTAAATTCAATGTTTGACTTTATTAGGGTTTATTACACGTGTCAATACTTCATTGGACGTGATTTTACGAGGTGTTACACATATGTTCTAGGGGAGATTGTTGGACCTACAAAAGAACAATTGATAACAAAAGCCAAAACATGATCAAGTGATAAAGAAATAAATAGAAGCTTGAACCAGATTCTTCCAAAGATAGTGAATCTTGAACACCTAAATCAGAGCATCCGTTGAAGACAAGAAAACATCTGTTCAAAGCCTTGGAACCATTGTTCATGAAGAAACAAGATCAGTTTAAGAGCTAAGGTTCGTTAAAGCAAACGTCTGATGAAGAAGACCAAATATCTATCTGCCAAACAGATGTTTGGATCAAAACAACAGAGGATAGCCTAAACAAATATTTCCCAATGTATAAGAATTTGTTTTGTATAAGTGTTTAGCATACTTAGATCAGCAATTAGATTTGCACAGCTGTTTTCAACATCTGTGGAATCTTTTCACTATTAGGGTGATGTCAGCCAATTACAAACAGAACTTTCATACTTAGTATAAATAGATCTCACATGTTAGATATTTATTTATCACTACACATCACCTTTTCTTTTGTACAAACAATGTTGTTATAGTGATTAGTCTAAGAGGGTGTCTGCAGAGGCAACATTCTATAAAACATTTGAATCATTTGATTAATGAAAAACAATTATTGATGATGATTTCTTGTTTGTGATTACTTGTCTTTATTACAATACAAAATTGTTTTGAGCTTAATTGTTAGTTTTTTACAAACCTAGTAAACTCAAACTTAACAAGTTAATTGCTTATTAGATTGAGTAATGAAAATGCGAATAGCTGTTTCATTGTTGGAGTGATAATACTAACATCCATATGTATTGGATATAAAATGTCCCGCTTGCGATATGTGCATATAATTTATATATGAGTGGGCCCTGAGGGGGCAAAAGTGAAAGCGCACTAATGTTAACGCTATTTTACTAGTTTCGTGAAAATAATATTAAAAGCGGGGGACGGTAAATCATGCATCATGTGGTGACATTGATATGCGAAAGATAAGGGGGTACATGCATTAATCGGCCTTTGTCCCAATTACTGAGTGTTATGTGTCTTATGTCCAAGGCTTGATGCAAAACTACTATCGAGTCGAGGGTTTCATTGGAAGTATCCTCTCTATTCCTATGGGGTACAGGTAAGGCTGTATACATCTTACCCTCCTCAGACCGTACCTTAGCAAAGATACAAGAAGATGATCTTAGTAAGGGTGACTGTTTAAAATTTCATTTTTTACGTCAAGTTTATGAAGATGATATTTGTAGATAATAGCAAGAGATAAAACTATATGTACCATGGATACTTTCACAATGGGGCTAAATTGAACCCCTAAATAAAATTTAGTGTCGCCCTACTCTGGTTTTGGCCTCGAAGATCTTTTTTTATCAATTGTTGTGCCTAATTTCATTTCTTTGGCGAGATTTCTAGTGCATAAGGGGGTAGGGGCGCCCATCACTTATCACTCACTCATCACTCATAACTTTCAATCAAGTTCTGCCATGTCATGAAGCATTATTCCACCACTAGTGATGGATTTTAGTGGAAATACTCATCACTTGTGATGGAATTCAATCACTCACAACCTTTTTTTTTGTTATTAAATTATAAATTAAAAATAAAAACACTAAAATTATAAATTTCATTTAAATAAAAAACAATATTTCTAGAAATATTTTAGAGCACAACTTAAAAATAAACATATAAAAATAAAACATACATAAAGAAAACCTACTCCTAGTCTGAATCGGGATTTTCCAAACCGAAAGAACCTACAAGTTCAGTTAAATTGTATCTTAACCGAAAGTGACTTTCTTCATTACGCAAGTATTGTTGGACATTTTCGGGCACAAGAACTTGTGTAGAATGATCCGGCACCTAATCTGGAGATATTGCACGTCCGTCTTCTTTAATTAGCATATTGTGCAATATGATACATGCATATACTATGCTATGTATTGTTTATCAACCATTATGGTTTGGCATCAATTTATGAATTGTCCTTGATGTTTCTAATTTACAGAGCAGTTATGCAATCAAAATCCTAGAATTGTTATTTCCTTCCTATTGCTCTGGTATAACATGTTGGATGTCAAGAACAATCAATCTCAAGATCATGGTTGGAAGAGATTAGGGACTAAGAGAATTTTATGGAATCAATCTAGGGATACAACCAAAAGTACGGCACATGTGTTTTTACATATGCTATACATAACCAAAAATCGAAATCCTTGATTGTATCCCTAGATTGATTCTGAAAGCTAGGAAGGCCGGTGGCATGGGTCTTGGCAGTATACATGGTTTCAATTTGGCTATTCTTTGTAAATGGTGGTGGAGAATTAAAGAAAATCCTAATCACCTCTGGGCGAAGGTGGTATTGGCAGTTCATGGGGGTTCCAACCCCTCGTCCTCGGTTCCGTTCATCCGTTAAAAAAATCCATCACCGGGGTGTGGAAGGATGTGGGATCGGTCGAAGCGGCTCTGAATAAAATTGGTATAAATATAAAAGATAAGCTGATTTTGGACGGAGGTAAGTGGAAATGGAATGGCGATCCCGATGGGACCTTTTCGGTCAAAAATGTTCGGTTGGAGATAGATATGGTTGCGGCTGAGGAGGTACCGGGCAACAGTGTTTTTCGGTGGAACTCTTGGGCCATTCCCAAAGCTAACTTCCTGCTTTGGAGGGCCTTATTGGGCCGTATTGCCACTAAGATGGGGCTGATCCACAGGGGAATTCTTCTCGGCGATAGAAAGTGTTTCCGCTGTGGGTTGGAGGATGAAGACACTGATCACTTATTTGTCGGATGTATTTGGGCAAAATGCATTTGGTGGAACATATTCGTTTGGTTGCGAATTCCTTTCATAATCACAAACAAGCTGGAGGATCTCATTGCCTACATCAATCATCAGCCGGGTGACAAGGTGTGGAGAAGAATTGTTAATACAGTGGTTCTCGCAGCGGTTTGGAGGTTGTGGAGTGCCCGGAACGAAAAGGTTTTTAATGGGGTTTTCATTCACGTTAATAAGACTGTGGATTGGATCAAGGAGGGTTCGTTTTCGTGGCTTTGCAACAGATCACAGCTTAAGAAGCCGGATTGGGATAAGTGGAAAGTTTTCAATGTTTTAGACCTTTTGTAAGCTGTTTTTTTTGTTTTCTGTTTCTTTTCCGTTTTCGTTGTTGTTTCCAGTCTCTTGCTGGCTCTTTATATATATATATAAAGTGTGTTTGCTGTTCAAAAAAAAAACTCTTATTGAGCCAACATATCCTATGACAAACGATATGATGGTTAAGAATACTGGTTGACCCAATAATAACAATAACAATAACAATAACAATAACAATAACAATAACAATAACAATAACAATAATAATAATAATAATAATTATTAATGTAATTATAATTATTATTATACATATAAAAAGAAAGAGGCGATGAATAGTGTTTTTCATTTTTTTAACATTGTTCTTTTTTAAGTTTTATAATTTTGTTGGTTTATTACTTCAATTGATTTAAATATATATTTTTCAACTTTTAAGATACAATCAAAGTACCATATGAATCACAAAAATTGATGTATACCGGTACTATGTTGTTCGGTATGATATGGTAGCGATACCATATTAGTTCGCAAAAACAATAAAATAAATGTTGGTATCGATACAGATGTTCAATCGATTCCGATTGGGTTTGGTACGATAACGACACAATATCCGTTTTCAAAAAAAATATGGTAACATCGAAACAAAAAGAGGCGATGAACAGTGGTTTTTTATTCTTTTTTTTTCAGTAATGTTTTTTCTAAGTTTTTATTATTTTATTGGTTTATTGCTTTATATGACTTACACATAAATTTTTCTCATATAATGTTTGAGATATGATCAAAATATCCGTTATCAAACATGAAACCATAAAAATTAATGCATATCGGTATCGATGTTGTTCGGTATGGTATGGTAGCGATACGGTACCAGTTTATAGAAAGCAAAAACAATAAAAAGTAATATTGGTACCGATATAGATGTTGTTCAATCAGTTTCGATTGGGGTTGGTACAATAGCGGCACAATATCCGATTTCAAAGAAAAATATATCGTAATGCTGAAATAAAATAAACACAAAATGCAAACGAACTGAACCGATATCAACTGAACAACATAGGTATCGTATCAATATGTGTTTTTTTCGATCGATGCAATGTTCTCTTTCAATTACTATAGCGAGTGTCGTACCGTAATATACCGAATTAATAGCGACTAAATTCTCGCCGCAAAGCACGACAGAATATCACTAGTAATATATTGTTTAGGAAGAAACATGAATAGTGATTTTAACTTTTCAATAATATATATCTTTTTAAATTTTTTTATTTAAATATTATAATACTTTATTATTATATTTACTTTTACGTTTTAACATATTTTTATTTTTTTCCTTTTGGAAAACCGATATTTCCTTTGTCATTTTTTTATGTTTTTAATAATTTTGTATATATTATTTACGAAGAAACATGAATATTGATTTTAAATTTATAATAATATATAGTTTTTCTAAACTTTTTTATTTAAATATTATAATACTTTATTATTATATTTACTATTTTTTTTTAAAGTAATATAGATATTTTCATTAATAATAAGTGCACTTTACATCAATATCGCAGGTAAGCGAGCAACAAGCTGTGCCGCTACCCCTTTCTGAATAGGAAACCCTAGCCTATTAAAGACAAATCCCTGCCCCCCTGTTGATGAGCAACTGTTATGGACAACCTTTTGGACCCTAGTCAACAAACGGATAGCTTCTGGAGCTAGGGAGCCAAAGGTGTCGAAGGCGAAGGGGACAAATGCATGTTGGTTATCAGCACATGCTTTAGCGTGTTTATCCACGTTTTTTGATTCTGCTTTCCTTATAGCTTGTCCTGCTACAAACCCGCTTTCCCTTAAACCAGCTAAGGGGGGAGACTCCTGTGAGATCCACACAAGCATGTTTCCCTCCTGCCCAGCCAAAGACGAGCAGATCCGCTGGTCTCAGTGTAGATCTCCCTTCCATGGGGGCTGTAAAGAAATTCACATGGGCCTCCTTCTTCGCAGAAATCTCCGCTCTCCTCAAGATGTCCCCCAAAACATCTCTCACCCAGTCATGCCGATATTTGAAACCAGGGAGCTCCTTACAATGAACAGCATGCTCCCCGTATTTATCCATGCAGGCTTTACGGCAGATTGGGCAGGTTTCGTCTTCTGGATACATAGGGATCATCAGCCAGTATTTAAGGATAACCCTATACTCAACAGCCGACATGCATTGCCCCAGCCCCTCGATCGGGATAACAGTCAAAAAGTCTTGCGCATGGGGGCCTTTCAAGCACTCAATCACCGCCTTCTGGCGGGGAGACAGATCAAATGTTTCTCCCAGACTCTGAGCGATTTTGTCAAATAGAGCATTCGCCAAAGTTTTTTGTGGCTTTGGGGGGGCGGTGTCCATATTAGAGAAAACGCCAATATCAAAGTCTGGAAGAGAGACACTTAAGTACTCAAGGGCCTGTTGGTAGTCTACATCAAGCTTAACAACCCCGCTGTTCCGAAGGATATGGTCTTGCAATACATACGACTGAGCTCTAGACGCCACAAAAGCATAAACTCCAACCTCCCGAGCTGAGAGGAGGCCCAAACCACCCAAACGCATCGGCAAAGATGCCAAACGCTGTGTGGTGCCAAATTCTCATATTCAACTTCCAATGGGCAAGTTGGAGAGGAAAACGATTTTGGATCAAGGGGAATCGAAGGTTGATTCGATGGTTAGAGGCCACCGTTTAATATTAAGGTTATTAATATTAATTATTATTTATATACATAACTTAGATAATGTTGCTTTGTATACTATTAAATAAAGTTATTAATATGTTACAAATTAGTCCATGTGGTTTTTGTTCCATTTGTTTTGACAAGTAAAGGGTATTTATATCGTTTCATAAAAACCTAACATGTGTTAATCTTTGTACTCCAAATTATTTCATATATAAATAAGCAAACTTTTTATGCATAACCACTTGTAACATGTGCTTTGAGGGTTTTACAAAAAAAAAACTTGATTTTTTAATTTTAACCCAAAGGTTTTTACCTTTTGCAATTTTAACCCTACATAATTTGTTTTTTTAACTGTAACCCAAACTTTTCATTACTTTTAACCCAAAGGTTTTTATCTTTTGCAATTTTAACCCTATATAATTTGTTTTTTTTAACTTTAATCTAAAACTTTTCATTATTTGCAATTTAATTTCACAACTTTTGTCACTTATACTTTTCAGCTTTGGCAAATTTTCGGTTTACGTATAGTTCTTAATTTTTCGAGTTAATACGACGCAACGTACAAGTGTGGTTCAATTTTTTTATGTTTTGTTTCAAATTTTGCAAGTTAATACGACGCAACATACATGTGTGGTTCAACGTTTTTACCTCTATTTTTTCATGTATGACAGGTTCGTCGCAACACGCAGACCCTAGGTCGAGTCAGTATTGGTGGTCGATAACGGTTGTGTGACATTAGTACTATTTGACACCGTTTTACGCCCCGCTGCAACGCGGCGTGTGCTTTGGGGGTTTTCCAAAGAAAAAGTCGTTATGCATATGGTTGTTGTAACCTTGGCTTTGGGGGTTTCTAAAAAAATTGATTTTTTTACTTTTCACCCCAAAATACTTTTAACCCAAAACTATTTGTTTTTTTTTTTTAACCCAAAACTTTTTATCTTTTGCAATCTATCCTCACAACTTTTTTTACTTTCAACTTTGGTCCTTTACAGTTTTCATTTTCCGCAAATTTTTCGCTTTATGCTTGGTTCTAAATTTTTTGACTTAACACATCGCAACATGTGTCTTTGGTTTAACTTTTTTATGTTGCGTTCTAAATTTTGCGAGTTAACTTGACACAAAGTGCGTCTTAGGTTTAACTTTTTTTATGTTTTTAATATTTTATTTTATTTTATTAAATCATGTTGGACCCAGTATGGCCTGAACAACTTCTTTTCACGTAATATGGCAAGTGATTTCAGTAGATGTGAAAAAGATGTGCGGAAATGGAAATCAGACTTTCAGAAACAAGACCTACGGAATTATCAAGTTTATATCACTTTGAAACAAAATGGTTTACAAGGTGATTGTAAGATTATTATCTAATACAAATGAATCTTGAATTCTGTGGGTGAGAGGGCAATGGAGTTTTGATGTATGTGTGAATGATAAGCTTCAAACTCAATTGTCTTCTGCTGGCTGAGCCTTCTATTTATAGAAGACTGGGTGCATGAATAAACAATAATTTATTCATGCAATAAGTCCTGCAAAAAGTAGCCATTTGACACATTCATTGAATCCAATGTTCAAGTTGCCTTTTTCATCATGATATCCAATAATGTCAACTTGCTTCGGTAAGTGTGGCAGGATAGAGCTGATGTCAGACAAGTGGGGTATTTCATCAGAATTTCTGATAAACCACTTCATCAGAAATTCTATTGAATAAATCATCAGAAAAATCCTGATGATCAGAATCGTCAGAAACTGATGATATTTCATCAGAAATATCATCAGATCCATCAGAAATGACCTTCTCTGATAATCCAATTCAGCTCTTGATCAACTTGTGATTCTTTGAAGTAGATGTTGTGCATTTCAGTTGTCCTATCTGATTTTCTTCTTGTTGTGATCTTCAGGACTGTTATCTCTTCATAGATCCAGCTGATTTTGATTTTCTTCAATACTTACAAATAAAGTTTCCTAACAGTTTCCCCCTAAGTATTGTAAGAAAATGAACTATCTCTATATCTAACATAAACAACTTTCAACTACCTCTTGAAAGAAAAATTCAAAAAAACTAAGTTCGGAAACATGGAACATAGTCAAACCAACCATAAATCAGACAAAATAAAATATTGTTAAAAAAAACATAAATATAATCTCATCAATTCATTAATTAATCTTCACTCCACTTCTGTATTTGTCTCATGGTTTCAGCCTTTTCTTGTGATCAATTTCCTTTTGAGTTTCATTGTACATTTCTTTATACCATCCTCTTAACTCCATCCAGTTTTCAATACATTCTTCAATTGTTTTTCTCAGCTGTTCATTGTTCTTTCCCTTCTTCTTGAGCTGCTCTTGTTTTTCATTCATGCAGTTCCTTATATATTTCAGAGTTTGATTTGAATACCTGCATATTTCACTGATTCTGAACAGAGCTTTCTCATCATTAGCATCTTTGAAGACTACACACATTTCTGGTTTGTCAAAGATTGTTCCAGTTCTCACAAGTTTAGAGGGAATTTCAGCTGGAATTCTGGTGTTGGGAGGAGGTATTAATACCTTGTTGCTGTACTCAAAATTTATACATAGATCAAAGTCTGTCAGTGCAGCCCTTTTGTATAGCTTTGCTCCTGCACTTTTGAGGCTGTCAAGGGCTCTTCTGACCACAACTGAATTACCTTTCTCTTCATCAATGATATTCTTCATTTTGACTATTCCCATTGGGTGAATATCATCAGCCAGATTTGCATCAGTAACCTTTTGTTCATTGTTATCTTTTCTGATCAGGGTATACTTGTTTTGTGCTTCATAACCTAAGTTACCTCCTCCAGTGGTCAAAGTATCAATTCTTTCAATAGATACTATTGGATTGGTCATGTGTTTGTGCAGAATTACCCAGCTTCCATTGTTTCTGTTTTCAACAATACCTTTACTCAATGGAGAGAGTGGTCTCTTTGGCTTGTCTTCTGGACCTTTCCAGTAGTAATGCTTTAGATGTTCTTCAGGGTACATAATAGTGTGTAAATCACCTTTCAGCACATCCATTTCTTTGATGTTCCTTTCTGAATCTTCTATCATTTCTTTTCTTGGCCTTTTTGAGGAAGTCACTTCATGTTCCATTCTTCTCTTCTCTTTTGTATCCATCTTTATGCCGAATTCTGTTTCTCCTATGATGGCTGTAGAAGATGACTGAACTGGAACATGTTCTTTCTGCTGGACCCTAGATGTGTCTGGCTTTGGGATGTTTGGTGGAGGACCAATGAGTAACTTTTGTTTATCTGGAGGTGGACCCATGGGTTGCTTCTGTTTTTGAGCTGTTGAAGTTTCTGTTTATTTGGTTTGATCTTGTTGAATGGTTTCTGATTGTTGTTGAGGAGTTTCTGATCCTCTTGCTTGTCTTTCTTATGAAATTGGGGCTTTCAGTTCATGAAGATCAACTTTTGCTAATCTAGTAACATTATACTACAATCTCTCTACTAACAAATGAACATTAGTGAGAATTTGAGTATTTGTTTCTTCTTGTTTCTTCATTTTCTGAAACTCCTGGTTTTCTTGATTTCTTTGTGCAGTCAATTCCATCAACAACTTCTCAAAAGCCTCAGCCATGCTGCTGTTGTTGGCTAAAAGGAACTGTATGTCTTCAAGAATCTTTCCTGAACTTGAGCTTTCTCCTGCAGTTGCAACCTCAGCCATCTTTTTCTTGATATCATGCAGTTCCTTGAGAACCTTCTCGAATTCTGATGAGCTCTCTCTGTTTTCTGATGACTTTTGTAGTTTGTTGAGAGTTGCAGCATTGTCTTCTGTTTGCTTCTGCACAGCTTTGACAATTTCTGATAACACCTTGATATCTGACTTTTGATTTCTGATTTCTTCCAGTATCAGATCAGGTTTTCCTTCTGTGGCTGTTTTCTCTGTAGCAGTTGTGTCTTCAAGTTCCTTGTGAAGTTGTTTAGGTGACGTAGATTGATGTCCTTGGTGAATGGGAGAAACAACAGATGTTCCCTTCTAACACCAGCAGAAAACACATTCTCTGTATCCTCACCAGAAAATTGAAACACATTCAAGTTCTGGTTTTCCTCATATCCTTGAACCTTTTCAGGTTCTCCATGAGTTGTTAAGAAACTCTTAGTTTTCTCACCCAGGTTTCCTTGATCAGTAGACTGATCTCCACCTGTTGCCACCACATTTTCCTCCTCATAATCTGATTCAGAAAATAGGTCATTGGTTTTACTCACATTTTGTTTTGGAGAAATAGTGCCTCTATGTAAAATTTCATATTTTCCTTGAATTGATTCATCAGAATCACTCTCAGAGAAATGAAATAAGTTTAGTTTGGAGTATTGTGCACCTGTTTCTCCCATATTTGAGATTTCAGCATGATGTTCTTCTGCCACAGGACTCATATTCACATCTTCATCAGCTGGATGAGGATCAGATAAACCCTAATGTTCCATTCTTGGTGTGCTTTACTCTTATGCATCATGCTCCATGGGGGACACATTTCCAAAAACTTCTTTGTTTTCTGGGCTTTTGTTCAACATCTTCAGATATTCTGCTCTGTATGGTGAATCTTCTGGTATCATATTCATAACTTTTTCTGATTGAGCAGGCACATCATAATCTGACTTCCAAGATCCTACGGCAGTCCAAGCTCTCATAATTTCTGTTCTCCACATATTTTCTGATGCTGGAATTTTTAGGTTCCTTTTAGAAAATGCATCAGAAATTATGATTGACAGAAATCTGGGAAAGGGTAGATGTGAATCTATCATTCCAGTGTTAGTCAGAATTGGTCTTCTGATTAGAATAAATATTTCTGTTCCAAAATCAATGTTCAACCCACTAATGAGACTGAACATGATTGTTATAATATTCTTATTTATCTGTTCTGTACCTCCAATCCTTGAAGATAGACACTTGTTCAGAATTTCCATTAGAACTTGCCAGAAGGCAGGTAGCTTGTTTCTCTTGAATTCATTGATTTTTGAAATCTTTGTCTTGTAGCCCATTACAACATCAAGTTGTGAGAACATATCTTCTTTTACTGGTGCTTCTTCATAGCTTTGGCTTAAGGGTAGTTCCAAACATTCCCTTATTTTCTCTGGTGATATAGTAATAAAGATATTTCCCCACACATGTGCTGTTAGCTCGAGTTGATTTGAGACTTTGAGAGTTTTTACAACTTGTTGTATGAGTTCTTATGGTACCTCTCTGGTCTTTGTGAGAGCTTGAGCTATAGGGCATCTGGATAGGAATTCAATGATAATTTGACACTTTATATCATACTCTTCAATGTTATCATTCATTGCTTCATTGTTGCTCTTTAATGGAAGAAATTCAGCTTCAGTGATGAAGGGAACAGAGTGTTCAATTGGTGGTATGTTGAAGTTGATAGCTGCCATTAAGAATTTGGGTTTTTGTTTCGGAAAAGGGTTTTAGGGTTTTGAATTTGAAGGTTGAAGATGGAAGTCTCTATTTTTGAATGAGGTATTTATAGTGTATATAGATAGAGATTTTTGAGTGTTTATCGTGGGTTGTTTGTATTCAAGGTGGTTAATGACACCTTTAATGATGTTTTAATCCTTTAAGGAAACAACCGTTTTTTAAAAACCTTTGGTTTATCTCTAATTTAATGTAAATCCTTTAAAGAGACTTAGAGATTCCAATGATTTTGCGGATAAACACTAATGTCCAACTTGCACCTTTTCTCCATGTGGGACCCCTTTTGTTTCAAAAAGGTCCAATAGAAACCTTTTCTGAGTTTATGTGTCTTCCTAGATTTTCCTCTTGATGATATATATCAGAAAATTTTAAATAAAACTTTTGAGAGTTGTATTTTCTTCATATATCATCAGAATGTATTTGATTCATTTACAGAGGATGAATCATCGGATTTTTTTTTTTTTTTTTTTTGAGATGAGAGGGAATAAGTAGAGTTCTGAGTTTTTTACTTACATTGCTGTTCTGCAGTTCTGAACTCGACACCTTTGTTCTGATATACATGAAGTATTTTTCACACAGCTTGTTCCAGTCCTCAGAAAAAAAAATATTTTGAAAGAAACTTATTTCAAAAATTTAGATGGTCATAAGTTTCTTTAAATCCGGTTAAAGGCAATGTTTTTCTGATGACATGTCAAACTTCCTGGCTTTCAAGAGATTTTTCTGATAAAAATTTGATTTTCTGATTTATTGTCAGATTTTCTGGTTAGTTTGAAAATTTTCTGGTGAATGAACAGATTCGTATGTCTTGATGAGTTTTCTGAATAATTACCAGATTTTCTGATTGATTATCATATTTTCCGAGTTTCACTAAATCCTGTCAGATTTCATTTGAATTTCACCAGATTTTCCTTGTTTTTTTATCAGACATGTTGTGTTAGCTCCCCCTAGATCTATTGACACATTTAAAAAAAATGAAAAGAAATTAAAGCAAACTTGATATAAAAAAATAAAACACACAACAAAGAAAAACAAACAACAAGTCCTCCTCCAACACGTTGTACATGCACTTCACATATAACCAAAGACTAGTTATTCGACCGGTGTGATTCGTTGATGGCACCAGGGTGGGCTCACTTATGTTTTCTTGAAGTACCAGCTCGGCCCTTGGATAGCAGCTTCTCACTCCTCCGAAGTCCGGCTGACTAGTGATCACCTTGGTTTCGAATCGAGGGTAGATCAGAAAAGGTTGACGGTCGTGAATGTTTGCTACTAGGTCTCTCATGAGAAACTTAGCATAATTGTAAGGTTTTTCTTGTACAATAGCATGAACCACTTCCATCATCCTATTGGACAGCTCGTTGAAGTGTCCAATCTTCTTGGAGAAGCAGACACTTAGCTGTGTTACCAAAAACTGGAAAGGTGGTATAAACCCAAATTTACTAATCGCCCTTGACGAGTTGAATGTATGATAGCCCATTTCAGTCAAGGTCTGTTGCACATCTGCCTTATCCAGGAATTTGATTTCTTGATCATTACCCAATCTGAGGACATTTCTGATTGTTTACTCTTTTAAGGTAATTTTAACCCCCATAACCTCACTCTCAATCCACATGGAAGTACCACTAAAAATGATTTCAGAGTTCCACCAGAACTCTTGAAGAAGTTTTGGATAAATGGTGACATGTGATGATACAGCAAAGCCCAAAGGACTTTGCATGATCATATTGTACACAAACCTGCAGTCCTCCCATGCAGTTCCTTCCAAGTTGGATCTTAATCTAAGATTATGAAGTCTATGAAATGGGAGAGGGAATTAAGTTGCTTTCATCAATTTTAGGCGACCCATTTTAAAATAAGAAGATTGTGTCGAAGGGCTTTTGAAGAGAAGATTTTGGTGTGAAGTAAGTTCTTTTCAGGTTGTTAATATTTATAGATGAACGTGATAGTTACTCATAAATGATATTAACATCTAACCCTTGTTTTTTCATCTCTTCAATTAAGACGATATCTGTTGCAGTGAATGTGACAATCTACTAAGCCCCATGTGTGAGTAAGCATTTAATGACTAGGCGGCTACTTTCATAGCCCCTAATCATTTTAGTGCCTACGTGTCACTTAAGTTTCTTATGAAAAAATGATGTTGCATGCATTGGCAGAAAAAATGAAATTCAATAATCTGAAAAAAAAAAATTAGAGACGGTTGATTTTCTCAGCAATATAGAATTTTATCTTTATGCATGTTACTTTTCCCCCTTTTTGTGTTTTTGTTTTAAATAAAAAATATAAAAACAAAATATACACAAATATGAATATATACAATGTGTGGGATATGCATGAAGATGGAAGTTTATGATCATTACAACTTATTCTGATGTTTCAACCTGGTTTCTGATTTTATATCAGAACTTCTGGTGATTTCACCAGATATTGTGATATTTCTTCAGATTATCTGATAAATCATCATTTATTAATGATTCATCAGATTTTCTGATGTTCCCTCAGATTGATGGATTGCTTTGTCAGAAACCAGTTGATTTGTTCTTTGATTATCAGAACTTTGATGATCATCAATTTGGTTTTCAATTTGTGTTCTTGTGTTTTTTGAAAAATCTTCATCATTTAAATTAACCATGCCAAGTTTGCTGATCAAAAAATTGTGTTTCTTTTCATCAAGAGGTTTTGTAAAGATATCAGCAATTTGGTTGTCAGTTGGAACAAAATACATTTCTATGTTACCTTTCTCCACATGATCTTTTATGAAGTGATATCTGACATCTATGTGTTTTGTTCTTGAGTGATGAACTGGATTTTCTGTTATTGCAATAGCACTCTTTGAGTCACATAGAATTGGTATTCTTGTCAGAGTTACTCCATAATCTTTAAGTTGAGTTTGCATCCACAACACTTGTGAACAGCAACTTGCTGCTGCTACATATTCTGATTCTACTGTTGATGTGGCAACACAGTTTTGTTTCTTGCTTGCCCAACATACCAATTTTTCTCCCAAGAGTTGACACGCACCAGATGTGCTTTTCCTGTCAATTTTGCACCCTGCATAATCTGGATCTGTGAATGCAATTAATTCAAGGTTTGTATCATTGGGATACCAGAGACCAAGTTTTGATGTGCCTTTTAGATATTTGAAAACCATTTTTACAGCTTTTAGATGAGATTCTTTGGGATCACATTGATATCTGGCCAGAAAGCATGTTGCAAACATGATATCTGGTCTGCTTGCAGTTAAATATAGCAGTGATCCTATCATCCCTCTATAGGTTTTAATATCTACACTTATTCCATCCTTATCAGAATCTAACTTGTTCCCTGTTGCCATGGGAGTTTTTGAAACAGAACAGTTTTCAAGTGAGTATTTTTGTAGAATTATTTTCACATATTTTGATTGACTAAAAAATATTCCATCATTTCTTTGTTTAACTTGTAACCCTAAGAAAAAGGTTAACTCACCCATCATACTCATTTCAAAGTGGCTGGTCATCAACTTTTGAAATTTGTTACAAAATTTTTCATTTCTTGATCCAAATATAATGTCATCAACATATATCTGGACCAGCAAAGTATGTATGACCTTTGTGTGTTTTGAGGAAAAGTGTGGTGTCAATAGTACCTTTGGTAAACCCAGAATTGAGTAAGAAGTTTGATAAAGTTTCATACCAGGCTCTAGGAGCTTGCTTCAACCCATACAAGGCTTTGTTTAATCTGTAAACATGATTTTGAAATTTTGGATCAACAAAGCCTTCTGGTTGCTGCACATAAACTTCTTCCTCAATTTTACCATTCAGAAAAGCTGATTTTATATCCATTTGATAAACTTTGAAATCTTTGGATGTAGCATAAGCAAGAAAAATTCTTACAGTTTCTAATCTAGCTACTGGTGCAAAAGTTTCATCATAATCAATACCTTCTTGTTGACAATAACCTTTGACCACTAACCTTGCTTTGTTCCTGGTGATTATGCCATTCTCATCAGATTTATTCCTGAATACCCATTTTGAGCCTATGACAGATTTATCTTTTGGCTTGGGTACCAGATCCCATACATTTCTCCTTTCAAACTGATCAAGCTCTTCTTGCATTGCTTAAATCCAGTCTGGGTCACTTAGAGCTTCTTTGATAGATTTTGGTTCTACTTTGCTTAAGAACCCAGAGAATGCACACTCATGTGCAGTTGCAGATCTTGTTCTGACACCATCTGCAGGGTTGCCAATGATGTCACAATGAACATGTCCTTTGATCCATCTTAACTTGTTGTGAAAAGTTGTTGGTTCTGATGGATTTGAAGTTTCCCCCTAAACAGGTGCCTCATTTGTGTGTAAGATATCAGAATTCTGAGTTTCTAATGTACTACACATTTGTTCTGCAGAGTTAGTACATGAAGAATCTTTTGATTTGTTTTTGAAAGAATTATCATGTTCTAGGAAATCTTCAGTTATCATTTAAAAGAGATGTTCATAATTTTCTTGTTTGTCAGAGAAATTTATTTCTTTCATGTATGCATCAGAAACCTCTGTTTCTGATGAGTCATCAAATGAGACATACAGACTTTCTCTGATTGTCCTTGTGTTGAGAATAAAACTCTATATGCTTTTGAGGACAAAGAGTAACCAAGAAAAATACCTTTTTCTGTTTTTCTGTCAAATTTTTCAAGGCTATCAAAATCATTGAAAACAAAACATCTACAACCAAATGTATGCAAAAATTTTACACTTGGAATTCTTCCATTGATAATGTTGTATGGTGTTTTGTTGTACCTTTTGCTGATTATGGTTCTGTTTTTGGTAAAACATGCATTTCCTATAGCTTCTGCCAAAAATGAGTGGGTAGCTTGGCATAAGCAAGCATAGTTCTGGCAGCTTCTACCAAGGTCCTATTTCTTCTTTCAACCACCCCATTCTGTTGAGGTGTTCTAGGAGCAGAAAAATCATGAGAAATTCCTTTACTTATAAGAAAGTTCTCAATTTTTGAATTCTTAAACTCTGTTCCATTGTCTGATCTGATCCTTCTGACTGTTAGTTTTAACAGATTTTCAATTTTCTTAATAAAATTAATGATCAGATCAGGAGTTTCACTTTTCTTTCTCAAAAATTCTACCCATATGCACCTGGAAAAGTCATCTACTATTACTAGTATGTATTTCTTTCCAGAAAAACTTTCTGTACTTATGGGTCCACACAAATTCATGTGTAAAAGTTCCAAATTTTGTGAAATAGAAGACTTAGAAATTGATTTATGTGAGCTTCTCTTGGATTTACCCATCTCACATGCTTCACAAATTTTATCCTTCTTTGAGGATATTAAAGGTAATCCTTTTACCAGACCTTTGCTTGCTAGTTTGCTTAGGTTTTTGAAATTTAAGTGGGCTAGCCTTTTGTGCCATAACCAACTACTACCTTTGTTGATTTTTGAAAATAAACATAATTTTGGATGTTCACTTTCTTCTTTGAAATCAAAATAGTAAATTGATTTTCTTATTCTTTTTCCACTTAAATAGATTTTATTATCATCTATACCTATTAACAAGCATTTTTCTGGTAAAAAGGTTACCTGAAAACCTTTGTCACAGAATTGACCACAACTCAGCAAATTATACTTTAAGCCTTCAACATAGGCTACTTTCTCTATGGTCAAACATCCATACCTTATGCATCCATATCCCATGATCCTCCCTTTTACTCCATTTCCAAAATTTACCATTCTACTCAGCTTTGGAACAAAGTTGCTGAGTAAGCTCTTGTCCCCTGTCATGTGCTTGGAGCTTCTTGAGTCGCAGTACCAGATCTGCTACACATGATGGTCCTGAAATGGAATGATTAGAGGGTTTTTGGTACCCATGCATGCTTGGGTACTTTTTCTGATGGGATTCTAATCAACTTATTTTTTCTTCTTGGTTTTGCATCAGAAATTCTGTTATATGCTGAGCCATAAACAGATTTTACATTTTTCTTTTGAACATGGTGTTGAACAAGCTTCAGTATGTCTACACACATACAAGATTTATCAGAATTTTCTGATATTTTTTCTTGTGATGGAATGAGTGGATAATTTTGAAAAGATGAGTGAACTGCTTCTGGAGTCTTTACAGATTCTTGACTGCATTCACTTATGTTTGTTTTGAAGTTTGGTTTTTCAATAGAGTATTCAGAACATGTTGACTTGCAAGATTCAGAATCAGATTCTGATAAAAATTTATCTGAAATCTGATGGGTTGCTTTTACAAAGACAGTGGGTTTAGTTCCTCTTGTTTTTACATATCCCAAACCCTCTCATTTGTTCTTTGGTGTGGACTTAATGAAATTTATGAATTCTTTGGCGTGTTGAAAACCTCTTACATTGATTTCTTTATCATTGATTTTCTTGTAAAGATCTTTTCTTTCATTTTCATATAACTCAATTTTAGCTCTGTGATCTAAACTTTCCTCTATAAGTAGTTGGTTTTCAAGAATGATTTTATTCAAGGTCCTTTGCAACTCATCAGATTTTTTAATATCTGATTGATGTTTTTCTTGCAGATTTAGAAAATCTGACATGAGCTTGTTTAGCTTGTGTTCAAGATCAAGATTGTCTAAATTTACCTTTTGTTCTGAAGTTTCTGGTAGACCTTCAGAAAGTGCCATGAGGCAGAAATTTGCCAATTCTTCTTCTTCATCATCAGAAGAATCATCAGATAACCATGTATCTGTTCCTGCAATTAAGCTAACTTGTTGCTGCTTCTTTGCTTCCTCTAGCTTTTTCTCATAATAAGCAACATCATTGAGCTTTTTGGTCTTGCATTCTGATGCATAGTGACCTCTCTGCTTGCACTTGTAACACACAACTTCAGCCTTCCCTTTATCCTTAGATCTAATTTCCTCTTTAGATCTCCCATCCATCCTTCCTCTGTCACTTCTCTGGTATCTCTGGCTTCCTCCCCTCAACCTCTGCTCAAATCTTTTGGTGAGCAGTGCTATTGCTTCAGCAAAAGCTGAAAAATCTGACGATGCATCAGAAATTTCAAGATTTTGGCTGTTTGGTGGTTGTGGATCATTGGCAGGTGTTGGTCTTTTTGAGTTTGAGATAAGAGCTAAAGATCCCCCTCTTTGAATGGTTTCTTCAAATATTTCTTCCTCTCTGGGGATCAAGATGCTGTATAAGTCATGGAGACTCATGTTTCCTAGTTCTAAGGTTGAGGACAAAGTCATGGTTAGACTTCTCCATTCTCTAGGAAGGGCATCAAGAAATTTTATGTTTCTTTCATCATTTGACTTTGTTATTCCAAATTTCTTTAGCTCGTTTAAAAGTTTTGTAAATCTTTGATATGTATCATTTAATCTTTCATTTGGCAAACTTTTAAACCTCTCATATGATGAGACATTGTTTGTTCTTTTGTTTCTTCTCATCCTTTCTCCTCCTTTACAAAGATTTTCCAACTGATCCCATATTTCCTTGGCTGATGCACATGCATCAGCTTGTGAAAATATGTCATTGGGGATGGCCATTATTAAAAGTGACTTTGCCCTTTCATCCCCAGCCACCAGTTCCTTGTCTTCCGCGCTCCAGTTTATTTCACTTTTGGGAGCACGGGAGGCAGGGATTGCTAGTGATTGGTCAGTTATTGGAATAGCTGGTATTTCTGTCATTGGTGTATGTGGACCCCTTTCAATGGATTGAAACAGAGCTCGGTCATGACCATTAAGGAAATTGACCATCCTGATTATCCATTGGGGGTATTCCTTCATGACCAGAGTCAGAGGTTTGGACATAGAACCAATGTTAAAACATTATCCAGGATTGAAAGCTGGCCATATTTAGAGAAAAGAAGATGAGAGATTGATCGTTTGAAAATAATTTATTCAATCTGCTCTGATACCAATTGTTGGACCCTGTATGGCCTGAACAACTTCTTTTGACGTAATATGGCAAGTGATTTCAGTAGATGTGAAAAAGATGTGCGGAAATGGAATTCAGACTTTCAGAAACAAGACCTACAGAATTATCAAGTTTATATCACTTTGAAACAAAATGGTTTACAAGGTGATTGTAAGATTATTATCTAATACAAATGAATCTTGAATTCTGTGGGTGAGAGGGCAATGGAGTTTTGATGTATGTGTGAATGATAAGCTTCAAACTCAATTGTCTTCTGCTGGTTGAGCCTTATAGAAGGCTGGTGCATGAATAAACAATAGTTTATTCATGCAATAAGTCCTGCAAAAAGTAGCCATTTGACACATTCATTAAATCCAACGTTCAAGTTGTCTTTTTCATCATGATATCCAATAATGTCAACTTGCTTCGGTAAGTGTGGCAGGGTAGAGCTGATTTCAGACAAGTGGGGTATTTCATCAGAATTTCTGATAAACCACTTCATCAGAAATTCTGGTGAACAAATCATCAGAAAAATCCTGATGATCAGAATCGTCAGAAACTGATGATATTTCATCAGAAATATCATCAGATCCATCCGAAATGACCTTCTCTGATAATCCAATTCAGCTCTTGATCAACTTGTGATTCTTTGAAGTAGATGTTGTGCATTTCAGTTGTCCTATCTGATCTTCTTTCTTCTTGTTGTGATCTTCAGGACTGTTATCTCTTCATAGATCCAGTTGATTGTGATTTTCTTCAATACTTATAAATAAAGTTTCCTAACAAATCATAATTTCTTTATCAATTAGTTTAATATTTCTCTAATTGCTTACATTATTTGATTTTTTTTCTTTAAAAATTTTAGTACGTTGTTGTTTATAATTTTTTCTACTGACATTCTGGTATAAATTTTATTAAAAATAAAGTTGTATTCTAGAGTATTTAGTTGGCATCATTTTACGGTATGATAATAAACTGAACCAATTCTGACGGTTTAGCTTTCTAAACAACATGATTAATTTTAAGATAACGTTTTTTTACATTATCATTTGTTTTGTTTCGCCGCAACGCGCGAGAACAAGAAACCTAACAATAACAATAATAATATAGTTTATATTTTAACATTTTTATTGGTAGTTAACTATCCACATTAGTCTTGTAATCATTTGATGTAACAAGCATATTGTTTGGGCCACTAATAGCATCTTGCCAGCACAACACAAATTTGGTTTTTCATCACTATTTCATAGGTGCTTCAAAAGTCAAAGGATTCTTCTACCCCTTTAGCCGAAAGTAGTTATTACGGCCCTTGAACAAATTTATGTACGAGGATCATTTTCTCTGGCATGACAAGTAGAAATTGCCATCCAACCCACTATTGTTGTGAGTGCATGACAACAAGAATTATATGTGTATCAGATACTTATATTTGATGCACTTTTGGTGGAAGCGCTGAAGATACGTACACAGTACACTGCCTTGAAGTGCGGTTGATGATTTATAACAAAACGGTGGCAAGATGCATGAACAAGGTTTGGTGAAGTGGAGTATGGAAATACTTTTGGTGCATAGCTGACCTGTTTTTATTTTAATTCAGTGGTGAACTTCAGTGGCGCCTTTTGTCGGTAAGAAACCACCCATGTGTTTGACTAAACTAAAACACCAAAGAGCACCACTAATTACGAATGTGGTGGTGGTCCATTAGCAAAGATAAAACCTTTGAACACTTATGAATAAGAGGTCTTAAGTTCAAGTCACATAGACAAACAGAAAAAAAAAAAAAAAAAAAAAAGAAATTTGTGGTTAAAAAAAACATCAGTAAATATCATTATCAATATAATCATCAACATCATCATCATCATCAATATATTAATAAATCAACCTAATGAATAGTGATAGACTCATTAAAAAGTTGCCACGTGACGGTTGGCCCATTAAGAAGTTGGCACGGGACAACTTTTGTTTAATTTTTATTTTTTATGTATACTACATAATTAAAAAACTAAATTTGTAACTTTGCTTTCGTTGTAAATTTTGTTGAGAGCGGAGTTGCATTCAAAATAGAGTGTACATTTTGTTTTTTAAATATGCTATATGAGTGTATGTCAGTATCATGGAGGTACACTAACAAACCGAACCGATTCCAACCAAACAATTGTTTTCAATCGATGTAGATTACATGTTGATATTCTTTTGGTTGTATCACGATTTTTTTTTCTTTTTCGGTTGCTATAACAAATGTCAGTACTGTAACATAACAAGATGAATCAATACCAATCAAATTCTTATCACGTAAGATGGGGAATCTACCGGCGCAACACGCCGGTTTTGATACCACTAGTTGTATATAAATCTTATTTGCATGCATCTCTTATGTTATCATCCACTAACAAAGGGTTAATCACACACTTTTGATTTTCTTAGTAGGAGACAAATCTTTTAATGTTTGCATATCTTTTATGTTTAATGGTATTCTAGAAGGGTGTATAGTTAGTAACTAAATAGATGTATTTTTTCTACCAAATGTTCAAAAATATTTACTAACCTGATATAGGCTTATTTGTTTCTTTAATCAACATTATATTTCTTTTATATCATTTTGGTCAATTAACTCATATATCTTTGATTCACATTTGTTTTTCATTTAACTGAGGACTTATGTATACAACTAGTGTTATGCCCGCCCGCATTGCGGGACACTAAACAGAATATTTCTTAGTTTAATAATATGTACGTCTTTATTTCGGTCACTTATACATGCTACTTATAACACGATCTAAAAAAAGATACATCGAGTGAACCAATTAAACCAAAACACTACTATAGTTTTGCAAAAAAAAATAACTGAAATGATGGCAAGCATGTAATTTAGACCTGGGGGAAAAACAATAATTTGTTATGACCAATTAGCGAGTGCTAGGCGGCACGAATAAAAACTACACTGAGTCAACCAAGTAAAATAAAACACTACCATAGTTTTGTCTAAAAAAACGATAGCAAGATTGCAATTTTGAACTGGGATAAAACCGTAATTTTGAAATGTAGGCAAAATCATAATTTGAACTGAGGGCAAAACAATAATTTAATTTTGAACTGTGGGCAAAATCGTAATTTTAAGCTGCGGACAAAAGCAAAATTTTATTTTGAAGTGGGGCGAAATCGTAAATTTAAACTGGGGATAAAATCGTACTTTGGCAGGGCCATATCTGGGACAAAACCATAATTTATTTTGAAATGGGGGTAAAATCGTAATTTTAAGCTAGGGGCAAAACCAAAATTTTATTTTAAACTGGGGGCAAAATCGTAATTTTAACTATTATATGCTAACTTAAAAAAATAAAAATAAAAAGCTTGTATTGATTGCCGCCACTTTTGGCAAATCAAATAACAGAACTATTCCCGTCAGGGAAATGTATATGTTGGATAATTTAATATTTATGTTTTAACAAATTTTAATCCATTAAAACTATCCATACTCGACTATGGCGCGTAACAAAAAGATTATAATATTAATGATCTAATTAATAGGGTTAGGTTATAATACAAAGGGCCCTTAAAATACAAAGTGTAAGAAGGATTTCTGGCCCTTGGATCAGATCATAAACTCATCAAGGGCTCTAAATAAAACGGTGGCAACAA
>JARYGA010031564.1:0-24694 GCA_030545235.1 Helianthus tuberosus
AGACTCCTATATTCAGTCTTACAGGTGAATGTACACTAATGATACCTGTAAGGGGTGAATGCGAGGCCATGAGAGCTCAGGCTATTGCTTCCGCAAAATCAGAGAGATGATGGCTCGTCTTTAGGTGGGTTCCCTTTAGAGAATCTTTTCTTCAACAACACATGATTAGCATTTTTCAATGTTTCATCATTTTTTATGCTGAGGGTGGGCTTTATGATTAAAGCTGTGTAAAGTATTATACGAGGACTAGGCTATTGCTCCCGCAAAATCGGAAGTCCTGGTATAATACCCCAGATATCATCACGCACAAAGACCTAGTATGTCAGAAATAGAAAGCCCTTCAAACAAGATTTCGGGGGTTACCCATATATCCGAGAGATGTCCCCCACGAGATAAGTAAGTATTGATATTTAGGTTTATATCTCGAAAACAATCTACTAAGCGTGTAAAAACCTACTGGCATATCATCAGTGAGACCGTTTATCACATTTTAACTTTCCATTTCTTTAGCGTACTGTGATTGTCTACTGATGTATTATCATTTCCTCTTTTTACACAAAAACTCAATTTCGAATTTTATGATGTTTTTGGCTTTTTCAAATTTTCAAATGTTTTTGAATTTTCTGATAATTTCTTACTCCCCTTAAAATGCAAAACCATTTAAAGAAAATTTGATAACCGATGTAGATAGCTTTGTCTCGCCATCCATTTTCTGCTTCTCATGCACTGATTTGCAAAAAATATAATGTACCCCCATGATTAACAACCCATTCATTTTCGACAGTTTGAAAACCGTTTTTCAATCTTGTGAATGTAATCATGTTTGTTCAGCCGTGAGGGTTTCGGCGTATTCACTTAACAAATTTTTGAATTTTTGACAAATTTAAAGACAAACATATTTTTGATTTTTCAAATTTTTGACAAAATAAAAACATATTTTTGGTTTTTGAATTTTCAAATTTTTAGAGTTTTTGAAATATTGTTTATTTATATACAAAAAAAAACAAACAAACAAACTCCCTGTTTTAACCAACACAGGGACCAGCAGCCTCCTCTTCTTGTGCCAGGCTGCTCCGACACTCTTCTTGTTGACATTCAGATTTCTTCGGAAGCACCTGCACATTTACAATTACTCAATTACTTGAATAATTTAGCCCAGGTCTGTTTGACCTTAGGCATTTCAACACAATATGCTTTATTCAACTTCTGAAAATCTTTGTCATTTTGAACAAAGACTTTTTCAACTTTGACTTCAACTTTTTCATCATTTACCGAAGTCATTTGTTTCTTAACTTTCCATGTTTGACCTTTTGGAGTACCTCTTTTGTAAAAATGTGATTCTTTTTGAACATTTTGATTTTGAACAACATTTGGTTTCCAAAACTGGTTTGGTTTTGTTGCATCGACATTTGTTCTCCAACTTTGTGTTGTTCTTAATCTGGGTGTGTGAGAAATCCAGGTCTGTCTTGAATCGAACCTATTCGGGTTTGATTTCCAAGTTTGATTCGAAGCAAACTTGTTTGTGTTGTACCTCCAAGTTTGTTTTGAATCAAATCTGGTTGACCTTTGTCTCACTGTCTCAGATTTTTCTTTCTTAACATCATCAAACTTCTTTTTCGTCTCAACATCAACAAGTTTCAGATTTGGACACTTGCGTGCTAGATGTCCAATTTGATCACATTTAAAACATGTTCTCTTTGACACATCTTTGACCTGTTGTTGTTGCCTTTTCTTTTGAGCATAGAACTCTTCATTAGACTGTCGTCTAAATTTGGGTTCTTTCTCTTCTTCTGAACTTGTTCCGTGAACAAAGTTCAATTTTGCCTGATAATTCGGCGTTTCATTTCTTTTCCAACTTTGTTTCTTCTTATAACCCAACCCAGCCTTTATGTTTTTCTTCTTGACACCAGGTTTGTTATAAAAAGTTTTGTGACATTTTCCAGCAATCTTTGGAATTTCAGATTTTTCAATCTCAACCATTTTGAAAACTTTGTCAATTTTGTCTGAAATCACATTCTGAATCGGGAATACAATATCTAAGAATAATTTGTCCGATCCAATCATGGTATAAACCAATCCTTTTGAATCATCATTCAAATTTTTCTTGGATTTTGAGTTTTTCAGATATTCTTCATGAAAACTACCTTCATTTTCATCATGTGATTCAGCTTTACATGTCTCAACCGACTCTTCTTTCAACACACTTTCAACGACCTTACCTACCACCTCTGAATCACTAGAATCATCAGATTTGGAATAGGTTACGTCAATGTTATCTGGCAATTGATCTACCATGTTGAAAGCTTTTTCGACCTTTTCATCATCATAAAATGCAAACTTTTCCGATGGAGGAACTTGATGAAACTCAGAACCAATGCCCTTTTTGTTTTTCTCAGAATCATCATCACCCGGTTTTATGTTGAAAATTCTTTCAAGCACATATGATGACGCATGATAACTATGTAACTTGTTGTTATCCTGTTCTAAATCAGCTATTTGACGCTTTAGCTTAGCAACATCCTCAATGTAAGAATTGACAACTTGTTGCTTTATTGAATACTGTCGCTTAAGCGTATCAGTTGTTTCAGAACAATATTTCAATCTCGATTGAACAAGTTTCATTTGACCTTTCACATCTTCATATGACTCTTTAGTAATGTGATAAGCCAATTTTATTGAATCATATTCTTTTTTCATCTCTTGAAAAGCATTCTCTTTTTGATCACATTATTCTGTCTTTTTCAAAACATTTTCTTTCAAAACTTCATTTTCTTTTTCTAACTTTTTACATTTTTCTGAAAGTTTTTCATCATTTTCTTTTAAAACCTTTTCATTTTCTAGCATTTCTTTGCGTTTTTCTTTGAAAACTTCTTCAATTTTATTAAATTCAAGATCTCTTGTTCTGAATTTTTCTTCTTTTTCAGTACAAGCACTGCATGGTTCCATGCATTTCTTGCACTGTTCAACAGTTTTTAAGATTTCAGATTCAGTATTTACCTCAGTGATTGACACCTCGGTTTTTGCTTCCGTCTGCTTCTGATCAGCTTCACTCTTCTTCTCATCACCAGCATCAACACCAACATTACTAGCAGCCTCCAAAATCTCATCCTTCACTTCTCCTTTTTCTTTCTTAACCTGCTGTTTTTTAGTAACAGCTTCTTCTTTAACAACTTCAACAACCTTCTTCAAATCAATTACCAACTCATCAACATTCTTCTTCATTCTTTCTTCATCCCTCCGTCTAAGACTTACAGTCATGACGTCTCTGACAAGTTTCTTCAACCTTTTCTCATAATTCTTATCTTTTGCACGATTTGAATAGTACTTGCCAGATAGAGGGATTACTGCAAGAACATCTTCATACACTATTTCCTTTCGGTGGACAACAGGTTCACCCTCTCTGTTGACATAACATTCTCGCTTCTTGTCCCATCTTTTATTTCTCACAGCATTTTCATACTCATCTTGCATTTCATCAATTCTGTAACCAGCAATATTTCTTTCTCTGGATGTTTTCTCCTTCAAAATTTCTTCTCTGGTTTTCTCTTTGATTTCAGCAACAAAAACATAATGCTTGCTTTTTGTTGTTGTTCTGCCATGAGCTGTGAATTGATTATCAACACGATCTTCTTCTGGAAGAATCTCACTCCAATCATACCCTTCGTCATCATGGATTACAGCACATGCTCTTGACTTCTCTTTGGGATTATTTTCAATCATTTTCGGCTCTTCTTTGCTACGGTGGTAAATTGCCTTTCGGTAATAATCATCATTGAAAGGTTTCTCAGTTTCGTCAACTTCAGAGTTTTTGCATTCTCTTTTGAAATGACCTTTTTGCTTACATCTGAAGCAGGTCACTTTGGATTTGTCGAATCCCAGCTTTGTTGACGGACCACCTATTGACTGCTTCCCAGTAATCTCTATATATCTCTGAGCTCTTCGAATACAACTTGCTAGACACCAACGTATGTCCATGAGTTCCATTTCTGCTGGATTGATCTGGTCGTAGTCTTCCTTTGTCAGTTCTGAATTTCCAATTTTCCCAAACACTAGACCTTCGTATGACTCTAACACAGATGCCATAAAACTCATTTGTTGTTTTGCTGCATTTATGCTCATAGCCGGAGAATTCTTCAGTTTAAGAGCGATGTTGCAGAGAACTTCTTCAGATTCTTCAGTGTTTGCTTTTGAAGAAGATGAATGGTATCCTGGATTATAGCTTGATGAACTTTTCTGTGGTTCCTTTGTCTTCTCACCACTAAATGCTGTCTTTGGTGATTCACCAGCTTTCATTGAGGGTATGTTACCTCTGTAATAAAGACCAACATTCTGATGATATGAAGAACTGCTCATCTTGGTTTGCTTCTGCAACTCCAGTTCATGACTTTCAATTTTTTCTATCAAAACATCGAGAGAAATTGTATCATATAACACATCATTTTTTAGAATAAACACAAACGTTTGCCACTGATCAGCTCGTGGTAACGCTTCTATGATTTTATCAATTATTTCTTCTCGTGTTTTAACAATACCAAACCTATCAAGTTCAATTTTCAAATGATAAAATCTCTCTATCATTTTCCTAACTGATTCACCTTTCAAGCTATCAAACAAATCAAATTCTTTCTTTAATAAAGCAATTTTGTTTTTCTTGATTTGTTTACCCCCCTCAGCTTTAACCCGTAAAGCTTCCTAAACAGATTTTGATGACCCGTCATGTTGAAGTAAAGCAAACATGTCATCTCTAATCGATGATTGAATTAACGCAATCATTCTCTGTTCAGATGAGAATTCCTTTTTGTCATCTGGACCTAAGCTTTTGAGTGGGATTTCTTCGCCTTTATCATCTACAGGTCTAGCATATCCAAACTCTAAACAAAATCAACTCTCGTGCGCATAAGCTTTTGCCCAGTTGATAAAACGTTCTTTCCACCAAGTGTAGTCTTCAATATTCTCAAGCTTGGGCGGTTTTGAATGAGTTCCATAAAAATTGTCATGATTGAGGTTTTCATTTATCGCTTTTGTAATAGATTTTGGTGTGACAATTAAAGTTTCGGAAGAGTCGGACGTAAACGCCTTGTAAAACATGTTGTAGAACTCTTCAGCCATAACGTGAACTTTTCAAATTACTTGGAATCACAACACCTGGAGAATAAACAAACAAGATTAGTTCAAACACTTATCAATTAACTGAAATGAAATGGTACTCGGTTGATGCGAAATGATCTTGATGCGAAGTGACTTTGGTGCGAAAGGACCACTTTCAAACGAATTGGAGCACCTTCAAACGAAATAAATTTCACACGAAATGGATTTGGTACGAAATGAAGAATTCAAGCGATCTGGAGAGCCATTTCGTGCGAAATGGATAATCAAGATGTCAAATCATGCGAAATGGATGTGTCTGATGCGAAATGGATTGATTTTGTGCGAAATGGAGTCAAATCTTGCCAATCCGTGCGAAATGGACGAATCTGCGCTATTCCGTGCAAAATGAAGTTTACTTTCAAACGAAATGACGAGTTTTCAAGCGAAATGGGCCATTACGTGCGAAATAGTGCTGATGTCATCCAATCGGTCATGTTTTTGACAAATTGATCAAGTTTTACTTCGATTTTAGGTCTGATTCTTTCAAGGATTTATTTAAACAGTATTACGCGAGTTATATGTGAAAATCAAGCCTTTTTATCCATGAAATCTCCTTTAATTTTGAAAAATGAGTAGAATGTGAGTAGAAAACAGAAATTTTGATGAAATCAGGCTGAAATCAGTAAGAACTCTTCCTCCTGTGCTCTGATACCACTTGTAGGAATGTTGCACGACCTAAACGAGTCGATCAGAAGAGTTTTGATCCGAATCAAAGGCGGAATTCAATGATACGGACTTGATTACAGCTTGATTCACTTTAAATGTCTCTTGTATTGATTTAATAGTATTACAGCATCTGGAGACAACTCGGCAGAGCTTCGCTACCGAATTCCAAAAACCGTTCCAAATGTGAAACCAAGCTCGACTATATATAGGCCTTGCATTTCGCACGGAATGAACAAGTTCCATTTCGTACGAAATGGGTTTTCCATTTCGTGCGAAATGAACTTTTTCCATTTCATGCGAAATGAACAACAATCACACAAAACCTAAATTCTAGCCTATTGAGCACTGGTTTATCCTATCTGGTTACAAGACTCGATACAAGACGAAGTTGACAGACATATGCACCAACATACCAAGATACTCATTGTTCGAGTTCGTTGGAACTCCCGTCGTGGCCCAGAGTTCACCTGGGAACGAGAAGACCAAATAAAAAACAAGTATCCCCAGCTGTTTAAGAAATATGTGTCCACTGCTGAGGCTGAAGCTACTGCGGAATTTCGAGATGAAATTCCAAACCAACGGGAGAAGGATGTGATACCCCAGGAAAACCAGGAAACCACGCAACACAACTAGCTTCCTCAGTGACTACGTGCTAAATTTCGGGACGAAATTTCTTTCAACTTGGGGATGATGTGACAACTCGTATTTCAGAACTCTTATTTGTACTGCGATGTAACGTATGTGAACTTTATGTGATTATTTGATATGTTGCTTTTAATGAATGATTATAAGTTGCATGTTATGTGTTATGTGTGATTGTAATATGAGTAGGAATATAACATCTCTTGGTCGCACAACACTAACCGGTCTCACAACATCCTTGGGCCGCACACAATAAATCCAATCGCACAACCTTCTCGGCCCACACCATTATTCGAACGGTTGAACGGTTGACCCAAAGGGGCAACCCATGTTGGGTTCGGCCTAATCCCCTTATACGTTTAACAATATGAAGGTTTAGCATAATCCTCATAACTCACAAAACACTCAAACACACAAACCCTATTCTCTCTTTCTCTTCTTCGAAGACCGACGACGACATCTTCCTTCTCGAAGACTTTCTTGTTTGAAACAACCTTTGTTCTACTTCCTAACCGGCTAGTATTTTACTATTGTTTGTATGTTAGATGATGTTGTGGTCTATATGATTCAACATAATAATTCAGGGATGTTTTGCGATTGATTATAATGTAAATCGATGAGGTTTAGTGTTCTTGCAAATCGACTCACACTTGTAGGGTGATTAGATCAATATAGGGTTTGATAATCGTATGATGTTAATGATAATCTAGAACCAAATGGATGCAATCGGCTGTTGTGTTTTGTGTTTGGATTAATTGCATGATTTGGTGTAAAGTATTGTATGATGAAAATTGAAAAACACAAATCTGATCGTTTTATGATATGAGTTATTGTTCATGCTTGAAGGTGATTAGGATTTATATGAATTAGAGGATAAAACCTTAGTTTGATCGATCAACACCCAACTTGGAAACTGTTTGATTGTTGACCGATTTAATGCATAATGGAAACTGTCAATTTGTTGTAATTGATCGCATAATTTTAGGGAATTAGTTAAATGATCGCACAAGCTTGTTTAACCGCACAAGATCAGTCGCGCAAGTGTCTGATCGCACAAGATTCACCGAACAAGCTAGGTACAACTAAACAAAGCACATAGTACAATCTAGAATTGCATGACCGCACAATATATTGTGGATCACACAAGATAGCGCTGATCGCACAATATATTGGGCCGCACAATATATTAAGTTATGTTATGTTGTTGGGCCGAACAGCCCAAAACCCGATCGCACAAGTTATACTGAATCGCACAAGTATATTTGGACTGCACAGGATAAGTGTTTGTTTAAATGTTTAGGCCGCATGAGTTTTGGACTGCATTTGTGTTGGGCTGGGTTTGGACTTGATCGCACAACCCATTGTGGATCGCACAAGTTGTACTGATCGCACAATAGGTTGGGCCGGGTGTTTCATTGGGCTTTATGTACCGGATCGCACAATGATATTGGGCTCGCACATTGCATCAGCCCAAATCATTGGATCGCACTAGTTGGACTTTGTGTTTGGTTAATTGATTTCATTTAACATGTTAAATGTGTGTGTATGCCATGATCGTTATGTGTTCGTGACTTGCTAGTTCTGTGTAAACATGCGTGCACTACTTGAACCTTGACCTGACTTGTATGGTAACCATGTTAGGACGTGGTTGACCACTAGCAGCTCGATTGACCATTCTGTGTATCTGCCTAGCTAACCAAAGGTGAGTTCACACTTTCTACAAGGCATGGGATTCCCGGTGATTGGGAATGGGTATTTGATTGAAAGGAAACCTGCGTATTCTTCTTGGGTAGAATACATACCTCCACCCTCTTAATTGAAGGGTGATAACATTGGAACCTGCGTGATCTCCTTGTATGGGACATGTACCTCCACCCTCTTAACTGAAGGGTGACAAGATTGACACTTGACAAAACTCTATCATAAGTCCCTCGTTTTTTGTAGGATCGAGATTCGATCTAAAAGATTCTATCAGAAGAGTTCTAATCCATATCAAAGGTGGAATTCAATGATACAGACTTGATTATAGCTTGATTCACTCTTTAATTGTCTTGTTTATTGATAAAACAACGCTTTACAGCCTGTAGACACTTCGGCAGCACCTCGGCACCGGAATCAGAAAGTTCTACAAATGAAATGACAGGACATGTATTTATAGGCGTGCCATTTCGCACGAAACACAACTTGTCATTTCCATTTCGTACGAAATGGGTTCAGTTCATTTCGCACGAAATAACTGTTTCAGCCTTTTTCCCAATTTCCTCGTACTACGTGCCCTAGATCTATCATTTCTATTACAAGACTCGATACAAGACGAAGTCGACATACATATGCACCAACAGACCCCCCCTTGGATGTTGACGAAGTCTTCAGTGTCGAGTCTTCGGTATGTCACATCTTCAGTCTTGATCAGTCTTCGTGCTCTTCCAAAGTATCTGATAGTGTAAGCATCCTTCAATCTCTTTCTCTTCTCCAGGATCTCAATCTGGCTTTTTACCATTCAAGCTCCCCCTTGAATGTTGATCTAATCTTCAATCACCTCTTTCTCTCGTTCATTCCCAGAATCTTAATCCTGGCTCTATCCTCCTTTATCAGCTTCTATCTTTAACAATCTTTCAGGATCAGAAACTGGCTCTTGCATATTCAGACTCCCCTTTGCTAGCAGATTCCCCCTTAAATCGTTCCGGGATCGCAATCTGACTTAGCTTTTCCATAGGTTCAGGTCGTCTCCTGGCTCTTTGTAGCAACAGGATCAGAAACCTGGCTCAAATCTGCACATCTTATGGAGTCGAAGCCTGGCTAACCTGCACAAACTCTACCTCAAAATAAATTTCACACTTTTAACAATTTTGACAAATTTATAAATCTCTTGCAGGTATCGTTCAAAATGATTTAACATTTTAAAATCTCTGATAATCACATGCACGAATAACAATCAGATTTGACATTTTCATTCCAAAATATTTTCTCATTTCAAACAGACTCTCCCAACCTGTTGTTCATCATGTTTAGCACTCGGAATTTTGAAAATCAGCTTTTCAATATCAGTTGTCGAAAATCTTTTTGTATTTTCAAAAAATTTATGCTAAAACACTTCGACAATATTTTTTTTGGAATTTTTTAATAGAAATACAGTAAAGAAATATTTACAAACAATATTTTTGTGAGATTGTGTAAGAGGATCATATCAGTTTTTGAGACAAATCACTAACACCGTTAAGCTTTAAACATTTTAAGTTTTAAACGATTCACGTAGATTGTCAGTATACTGATCCACTTAAATTCTCACACAAAGTTCAACTGTTTCGAGATACGATATTAATGTTTTAAGCACTTAAACTTATTCGCGTGTCCCACCTCAGAATATACTCCCGTATCCAGACTCCTATATTCAGTCTTACAGGTGAATGTACACTAATGATATCTGTAAAGGGGTAAATGCGAGACCATGAGAGCTCAGGCTATTGCTTTCGCAAAATCAGAGAGATGATGGTTCGACTTTCGGTGTGTTCCCTTTAGAGAATCTTTTCTTCAACAGCACATGATTAGCATTTTTCAATGTTTCATCATTTTTTATGCTGAGGGCGGGCTTTAAGATTAAAGCAATGCAAAGTATTATACGAGGACTAGGCTATTGCTCCCGCAAAATCAGAAGTCCAGGTATAATACCCCAGATATCACCACGCACAAAGCCCTAGTATGTCAGAAATAGAAAGCCCTTCAAACAAGATTTCAGGGGTTACCTATATATCCGAGAGATGTTCCCCACGAAATAAGTAAGTTTGATATTTAGGTTTATATCTCGACAACAATCTACTAAGCGTGTAAAAACCTACTGGCATATCATCAGTGAGACCATTTATCACATTTGACTTTTAATTTCTTTAGCGTGCTGTGATAGTCCACTGATGTACTATCATTTCCTCTTTTTCACAACAAAACTCTTTTTACATTTTCTCATGTTTTTGGCTTTTTCAAATTTTATCATGTTTTTGGCTTTTTAAATTTTCGGAATTTCTAAAAAAATTTACTCCCCCTAAAATCAAAAATATGTTTCAATTTTTTATTTTCAAGGAAAATTTGAAAACAAACTGTACTAATAAAGTGACAACTGTTGTGAATTGCTTCAAATCGCCATTCACTTGGCATAAACAATCAGAACTCCCCCTGACAACAAACTATTTTCCCATTATGATTTCAAAACACTGAAGTTTGTTTTAATCAAAATGGTTTTTCCGGAAAATTGGTTTTGTTGAATTTCACAAACCATTTGTAGGTTAGGGGTTTCATCACATTGTTTTTCAAACACTTGAATGAAAGTTAAATCAAGCTCAACTTAATGACCTTGATTAACCACATATAGGTACATACACTTGTATGTTCTCATCAATCAATACCACTTGTAAATCGAAATTTGACAATTTTTAAGAAAACAACCACATGTAGGTCGAAATATCATCAATGTGAATTTCTCAAGAAAGATGTCGATTCCTACTCCACACTTACCAACCTGGGAGTTCCGGCAAATCACCGTTTGTAAAAATTTAACACTTGTAGGGTTTTTTACAAAAATGTTTTTCAAGAATGATGGCGATTCCTACTCCCCAATTACCAACCTGGGAGTTCCGGCAAATCAGGATTTTTACATATGAAATACTGACACCCAAGCCTGAGTAGCTTTAGGTGTAACCTTCTCAGTTTCTCTTGGGGTTTCAACATTTCTTTTTTCTTCATAAAAATCTTTCACCCCTTTGACCTTACCCTCGACCATTTTCCCAAAAATATGTTTCACTTTGCCATTAAAAGCCTTTTCGACATCAAATTCTTTCTTTTCAGAATAGAATTGATTCGAAATTTCCACTTTACCAATTTTTGATTTTAAATTTTCTGACCGCAATGGTGGAAAGTTGACATCATCCATTGGCGGTACTGAATTTTCTTGTTTAAGTTCAACTTGTGGCTCCTCTGACTTTGACGAGTCAGATTCCTCGCCAGATTTCACATTTGATTTCTTAGCAACCCATGTTTGGTTGTTAAGATTCACCCTTCTTTTGTAAAACCTTTTTGAACATTCACCAACTTCATATGTTGAGTTTTTAAACACTTTGAATTTTTCAGTCGGTGGTTCATTTTTATCAACAAATTTTTCTTTCAGTTTAGAAGAGACTCCCTGTTTTGTGTTGGTTGCCTTTGGACAATTCCAGGCGATGTGACCAACTTCTTGACATCGGTAACATGTTCTTGTTTCCCTTTTCTGATTAGCTCCATTCTTTTCAAACTTTTGTTTTTCTGCAAAGAAAGCTTTGTTCGATTGCTTCCAGAATGAGCTTTTCTTCTCTTCTTCTGAACTGGACCCTGAAACAAATACTGTTTTTGTTTTAGAAATTTTCTCATTTTTATGATTTTCGGATGAAGTAAAACCCAATCCCTTCTTTTTGAAATTACTGTTATGGTTTGGTTTCTTTCGATAACCAGAACCAGAACTGTAACCCTTTTTCTTGTTTAACCTTTGTTGAACTCTTGAGGTGTATTGTTTAGGTTTTCCAGAAAGATTTACATCTTTTATTTCAGAAATATTAATTTCTGTTAATTTGAAAACCTTGTTAATCATTTCAGTTTTAACACCTCTTATTGGAAATTCCTCATCAGAATATAATTTGTCAGAATCATTCAAAGTATATACTACTTTGATTGTTTCGTCATTCAAATTAGATTTTGATAATAGAAATTCTTTATTGTAAACCCTTTTGACTGACGACTTTGGACTATCAACTGATGATGAACTCGAACTCCCGGATTCGGATTTTGACTCTGACTCCTCATCTTTATCCAACACCTGATCGACCACTTTCTTTATTAATTCAGACTCATGATCAGTGTCAGACGATGTGAACGTGACGTCAATGTTTTCTGGTAACTCATCAGTCGTTTCGGACTTCAATTTTATATTGACTGCTTTTTTGACTTGTTCCTCATTTGGTTTTCTGGGAGAATAACCTTCCCAGATCGGAGGCGGACACTTGTTATAATTTGCACTTTGTTTCTTACCAGTATCCTTCTCTTCCGACTTCTTGTCCTGAAAAGCTTCAAAACCTGCAACAGTTGGATAAATTCTGTCAATCAAATAATTAGAACTTGAATAACTTTGTAATAAACGTCTGATTCTTTCATTCTCTATCTTTTCATTCTCCAACTCTTGCTTCAACTTTACACATTCTTCAATATAGTGATTGATAGCCTTCTGCTTTGACATCATCACTGCATTCATCATGGTTAAAGCATCTTCTCTTTCTGAGTTTGTCTTTTGCAGACTATTCACCGTTCTGTTCAACACATCATACGACTCTTTCACATATTTAACGTTGAACAGTAACTTTTCTTTCAGTTTGTCAAGCTCACTATACTTCTCATCTTTTTCTTCACAATATTTGCATGGTTCCAAACATTTTAGACAAGGTTTCGTGATCTCAACAATTTTTTCAACTTCGATAATCTTTTCAACTTCGACTATCTTTTCAACTTTAACCACCTTCTCAGCTTCACCCACCTTCTCAGCAACTTTAACTTCTTCACTTTGTTCAGACTTCTCTTCCTGAGCAACATTCACACATTTTACCTTTTTCTGATTCTTTGCTGCTCGCTTCTCCTTTAGCTTCTCCAATCTATCTGCAAAATAAAATTTAAAACTTTCAGGAGATAATTGAGTTTTTCCAATGTTTATTTGTATTTCTTCTTCATCATCACTGTTATCAGTTGATGATTGATCAAAGACTGTTGTCTTTTCTGAGCTTTCTGCTGAAGAAACAGACTCTCCATCTTGACTTATCTCTTTATTGGAAAACATATCCATCCATTCTTTCATCAAATCTGGTTCTTGAACTATTTGTGCAATGAAAGCTCCAAGCTTGGAATTGTAGGATCGTTTTCGGACCCGAAATGAGTCGATCAGAGGTGTTCTACTCAAAATGAAAGGCGGAAACAGACATAATGAGTTGAATTCAGCAAGATATCACTTTTAACTATCGTTTATATTGATCTGAAATAGTTTTACAGTAAGACGACACTTCGACAGAGCTTCGTCATCGGAAAAACTCTAAGTAATTTCGTACCAAATGACACGAGATCACATCTATATATAGCCTCACTAATTCCGCTCCAAACACACTCATGCGGAATTACATACAAGCGAAATTAACAATACAAACGGAATTAACTTGTAATTCCGTGCGGAATTACATGTGACCTTTTCAAACGAAATTAAGACCTTTCATGCGGAATTAACTCTTTGCTTGATTTCTCGATCTTCGTGCCATGTGTAATGCAAGACTCGATACAAGACGAAGTCAGCAGACGCATGCACCAACAGACTCCCCCTCGAATGTTGACGAGTCTTAAGTGTCGAGTCTTCAATGTCTTCAGTCTTTATCAGTCTGAATGCTCTCTTTCTTCATCAGCACCAACATACTCCTCTTCAACAGATAATCTCTACTCGGATGTCTTCAGACTCCCCCTTTCGATTTGCTGGGATCACAATTTGGCTTGTTGAAATCACAGAGTCTTCAGGTATCGGAACCTGGATCTCTATCACTCAGATATCCTGCACATTCTATACCTCACAATAAATTTCACAAATTTAACAAATTACAAATTTATCTATTCAAACTTCTCCTCAAAATAAACCAGAATGATTTATCAATGATAATTTTAGATGAACCTCTTGTAGGCAAATATTCAAAATATTTATTCATTTAAACACACACTCTCCCTCACCACATGCTCATCATGTCTAGCACTTGGAATTTTGAAAATCAGCTCTCCAACATTAGTTGTCGAAAATCTTTTTGAATATTTCAAAAATTTATGCTAAAACACACTAAAATCTTTTTAGGATTTTTAATATGACATGAAATGCAGTAAAGAAATATATACAGACAATATTTTTGTGAGTTTGTGTAAGAGGATCATATCAGTTTTTGACAAGTCACAAGTACCGTTGAGCTTAGTTATACATTAAGAATTAAACAATTCACTTAGATTGCCGATATACTGATCCACTTAAATTCTCACACAAATTTCCTCTTCTTTAACACCAAAACTCAATTTAGAATTGTATCATGTTTTTTACTTTTTCAAATTTTCTAATGTTTTTGGATTTTCAGAAAAATCTTACTCCCCCTAAAATGCAAACACATTTAAAGAAAATTTTAAAACAAACTATACAAGTAAATTGACAACCGATATCGAATCGCTTCAATTCGCCATCCACATGGCATAAACAATCAGAACTCCCCCTTACAACAAACTATTTTCCCATTGTGATTTCAAAACACTTAAGTTTGTTTTAATCAAATGGTTTTTCCGGAAAATAAATTTTGTTGATTGATTTTACCATTTGTAGGTTAGGGTTTAGTTCATCACATTGTTTTTCAAAATACCACTTGTAAGAAAGATAAATCAAGTACAAGTTAATGTCCCTAATTAATCTTGAACATTAAGTACCACCTGTAAGAATAGTTCAATCAAGTTCAACCTAATGACCATGATTAACCTTCTAATAAAATCACAAACCTCTTTTTCAACCACATGGCTTACCAACCAATATCACATGTAGGTTGAATTCTCAAGATGCCGATTCTTACTCCTCACTTACCAACCTGGGAGTTCCGGCACTGTCCACAACCTATAAAATATAACAATTTTTAAGATTCATTCACAAAAACAAACTTTATCGAGAATGATGCCGATTCCTGCTCCACGATTACAAACTTGGGAGCTCCGGCAAGTCAGGATTTTTACTTGTGAAAAACAGACATCCAAGTTTCACCAAACTTGGATGTTTCCTCCTCAACTTCACCTGGGTAAAATGTTGCTTTCTTTGTTTCATAAAAGTCCTTTATCCCTTTAACCTTTCCCTCGACCATTTTTCCAAAAATCTTTTTCACATTTCCATTAAATGCCTTCTCAACATCAAATTTTTTCTTCTCAGAATAGAATTGCTTTGAAATCTCAACCTTTCCAACCTTTGATTTAAAATTTTCAGCCCTCAATGGTGGAAAATTAGCATCATCCATTGGAGGTACTGAGTTTTCATCTTTTAACTCAACTTGTGGCTCGTCTAACTTTATGGAGTTAGATTCATTGCCAGATTTCATATCAAACTTTTTAACAATCCACATTTGGTTGTCCTTAGCTCTCTTTTTATAAAAATGAGTCTTTGAACACTCACCAACTTCATATGTTGAATTTTCAAAAATTTTGAATTTTTCAGTTGGTGGTTCAATTTCCTCAACAACTTTTTCTTTGAGTTTTTTAAAGACTTCCTGTTTTGTTTTTGATGCTTGAGAACAGTTCCATGCAATGTGACCAACTTCATTGCATTTGTAACAGGTTCTTGTCTCCTTTCCTTGACTAGCTCCATTCTTCACATTCACTTGCTTCTTTGCAAGGAATTCTCTGTTTGATTGTTTCCAGAATGAGCTTTTTAATTCCTCTTCACAGCTTGTCCCTGAAACAAATTTCATTTTTGATTTAAAATCTCGAACAAATTTTTCATTTTTATAGTTTCCTGGTGGAATAAATCCAATACCTTTCTTTTTGAATTTACCGTTATGGTTTGGTTTCTTTTGAACACCAGAACCAGAACTGTAACCTTTTTTCTTGTTTAAACGTTGTTGAACTCTTGAAGTTTATTTTTTAGATTTTTCAGTAAGATTTACATCTTTTATTTCAGAAATATTGATTTCTGTTAGTTTGAAAACCTTTTTGATCTTTTCAACTTGAACACTTCTTATTGGAAATTCCTCATCAGAATATAATTTGTCTGAATCAATCAATGTATATGCCACTTTGATTGCTTCGTCATTCAAATTAGATTTTGATAAAAGAAATTCTTTATTATAAACCCGTTTAACCGACGTCTTTGAACTGTTGACCGACGAACTCGAACTTTTGACGGACGAATTTGAACACCCAGACTCGGACTTTGACTCAGACTTTAACTCCGACTCCTCATCTGTATTCAACACCTGATCAACCACCTTTTTTATTAACTCGGACTCATGATCAGTGTCAGACGATGTAAAAACGACGTCAATGTTTTCTGGTAATTCATCGGTTATATCGGACTTTAACTTTATATTGATTACCTTTTCGACTTGCTCCTCATTCGGTTTTCTAGGAGAATACCCTTCCCAAATCGGAGGCGGACACTTGTTATAACTAGCACTCTGTTTCTTACCAGTATCCTTCTTCTTTGGCTTCTCATCTTTAAATGCTTCAAGACCTGCAACAGTTGGATAAATTAGATCAATGAGATAATCAGAACTAGAATAACTCTGTAATGAATGTCTGATTCTCTCATTCTCAATCTTTTCTGTCTCCAACTCCTGCTGCAACTTTGCACATTCCTCAATGTAATGATTAATGGCTTTTTGCTTCGACAGCATCACCGCATTCATCATGGTTAATGCATCTTCTCTTTCAGAATTTGTCTTTTGTAGGCCATTTACTGTTCTATTTAACACATCGTAAGATTCTTTAACGTAGTTGAGATTGAACAATAATTGTTCTTTTATCTTTTCTTGCTCACTCAGTTTCTCATCTTTTTCTGCACATTGCTTGCAAGATTCCAAACACTTCGCGCAAGGCTTGATGACTTCCACAATCTTTTCAACTTCGATGATTTTCTCCACTTCAATTACTGTTTCAGCTTCAATTACCTTTTCAGCTTTAACTTCTTCTTTTTGAACAATCTCTTCTTTTTTATCAACACTTTCACACTTCATTTTCTTTTGTTCTTTTGCTGCTCTTCTCTCCTTCAGCTTCTCCAAGCGATCTGCAAAATGAAATTGAAAGCTTTCAGGAGATAGATGAGTTTTTGCAACATTAATATGTTTTTCTTCCTCATCATCACCACTGTCATCAGTTGGTGTTTGATCAAAATCTAATGTCTTTTCAGAACTATCATCTGAAGAACAAGAATCAGATGGTGTTTGATCAAAATCTAATGTCTTTTCAGAACTATCATCTGAAGAACCAGAATTAGATGATGTTTGATCAAAAACAGTTGCTTCTTCTAAACTTTCATCGGATGAAACATATTTTTCTTCTTGATTCTTCTTATGAACACCAATCTCTTTCATCCATTCTGTAAACAAATCAGGTTCTTGAACTATTTTAGCAATGAAAGCTTTAAACTCCCCATTCTCATCCACAAACTTATCCCAGTTAAATCCTGGAGCCATTTTCTCATCATCCTGATCAATGATTAGGCATGCTTTATTGTCGGCTGAAATATATTTGTCCCAGCTGAAATTTTCTTGATTCACCAAACATGCTTTCTTAGATGATTCTTCAATCTCCTTTCTACCATGAGCAGTTTGTGGTTGTTGTTGATGTGGTTGATGAGCAACCTTGTTGATATATGGCTTTTCGATAGTAATCATCTTTTCCAAAAGGATTCTTTGCTCCATTTGCTTCCTGATTTTTGCATTCTCTTTTGAAGTGACCTTTCTCCCTGCATCGAAAACAAGTAACTTTAGATTTATCAAAACCCAAAGTAGAAACATGTGCATCCAAGAAATCATTTCTTCCTGTAATCATTTTGAACTTTTCAGCTCTTCTCAAGACACTAGCTAAACACCATTTAATGTCCATGAGCTCCATCTCTTCAGCATCGATCTGATCGTAATCCTCTTTCGTCAGCATAGGATTTCCGATCCTCCCTGCAACCAAGCCTTCATAGGATTGTAACACAGTTGCAAGTAATGCCATGTGATCTTTTGCAATTTCTTCAGAAAAGCTTTGACCATCTAGAAGATTCAATGCAATGTTGCACTGTATCACACAACCATTTCCACTTTTTGAGCTTTGAGAATGAAAACTTGAAGTTGAACTCTTTGGATTAACACTCGGATATGAGAAGAATCCACTACTATTGTTTGAATTTTGATCAACAGTTCCAGATGAGTTTCCAGCACTAAAAGCAGTTTGGATTTTTGGACTCATTTCAACCTCTTGAACATTGCCTTTGTAATACATTTTCACATCTTGTTGATTACTCGGATTGTTCATCCTTGCAATCTTTTGCTGTTCAAGATCTTGACCTTCAATCTTTTCGATGAACTGAGAAATCGTCAAACCATCATTTTCTCCGGTGTTCTTTAAGATCATCAAAAATGTACCCCAATCTTTCTGAGGTAAAGCATCAGCTAATTTGTCAACCCATTCCTCTCGTTCTTTGGTTATGCTTAACAATGACATAGAATATACTAAGTGGCAATATCTTTCAATCAATTTCTTTGTATCTTCCCTTGGCAGACTTGTGAATAGATCAAATTCTTTCTTGAGCAATGCCTTTTTACTTTTTATCATCTTATCACTTCCTTCAAACTTGATTTTAAGAGCATCCCAAATTGATTTTGAAGTTTTGTCATGTTGAAGCAATACAAAGATGTCTTCTTTAATAGCTTGCTGAAGTAGACTAATCATCATTTTTTCAGCTCTGTACATGTCTTGTTCTTTGTTAGTGAATTCAGAGATTGTTTTCTCAACTTGCAGATCAGTACGTGGTAGTACATATTTTTTCAAAATACACTCCCAAGATCTCAAATGATTAGCTTGAACCCAGTTTTCAAACCGATCTTTCCAACCGTAATACTCCTCAATGCTCATTAGCTTCGGGGGTTTTTGTGTAGTTCCAGTTTCATTTTCCAAGTTCATGTTTTGAGCAATGGTAGCTGGAGTAGTCGGAGATGTTGCAAATGCGTTGTAAAATTCTTCACTCATGATTCGGTATCACGTTTATCAAGACAAACACTTTCAAACGAAATTAGTTTTCAAACGAGATCACTTCCAAGCGAAATTACTCCTTCAATCGAGATTACCTGCACAAACAAACTTCAAACGAAATTAGAACTTTTCAAATGGAATCAGGTAATTCCGTGCGGAATTACCCAGATTTTAAACGAAATTAAGAATTTGAAACGATATTAAGAGTGAGTGATAATTCCGTGAGAAATTACTTAACAATTTCAAACGGGATTAGCTGATGTCATCATTTTCGAACAAAATTTCAAGCGAAATTATCAATTTTATCAGATTTAGAAAAAAATAAGGTCCAATTTTCTCAAGGATTTGTTAAAACACTATTTCGCTTGTTATATGTGAAATTCAGATCATTTTGACCGGTAAAAGATGTTCAATTCAGAAAAGAAGGTGTAGAAGTGAGAAAATGAGATGAAATTAGGCTGAAATCTGCAGAACTCCTCCTCCTGAGCTCTGATACCACATGTAGGATCGTTTTCGGACCCGAAATGAATCGATCAGAGGCGTTCTACTCAAAATGAAAGGCCGAAACATACATAATGAGTTGAATTCAACAAGATATCACTTTTAACTGTCATTTATATTGATCTGAAACAGTTTTACAGTAAGACGAAACTTCGACAGAGCTTCGCCGTCGGAAAACCTCTAAGTAATTTCGTACCAAATGACACGAGATCACATCTATATATAGCCTCACTAATTCTGCTCCAAACACACTCATGCGGAATTACATACAAGCGAAATTAACAATACAAACGGAATTAACTTGTAATTCTGTGCGGAATTACATATGACCTTTTCAAACGAAATTAAGACCTTTCATGCGGAATTAACTCTTTGCTTGATTTCTCGATCTTCGTGCCATGTGTAATGCAAGACTCGATACAAGACGAAGTCAGCAGACGCATGCACCAACAGGAATCAGCCGAAATGTATTTGTCCCAGCTAAAACCTTCTGCCATTTTTTCATCATCTTGATTAACCAGATAAGCTTTCTTCTTTCCATCTTCAATAACATTGGATGATGATGGTTGTTGAGCAACTTGTTGATATATTGCTTTTCGATAATAATCATTATTCCCGAACGGATTCTGAGCTCCTCCTGCTTCTCGATTGGTACATTCCCTCTTGAAATGTCCTTTTTCCCTGCATCGAAAACAAGTAACTTTAGATTTATCAAAACCTAAAGTAGTAACATTAGCATCACGGAAGTCATCTCTTCCTGTAATCAGCTTAAATTTCTCAGCTCTCCTCAACACACTCGCTAAACACCACTTAATATCCATAAGCTCCATCTCCTCAGCATCGATCTGATCGTAATCCTCTTTTGTCAACATAGGATTTCTGATCCTTCCTGCAACCAAACCCTCATATGATTCTAACACTGTAGCTAGTAATGCCATATGACCTTTAGCGACTTCTTCAGAAAAATTTTGACCGTTCTGAAGATGCAACGCGATGTTGCAGTGTAACACATGACCAGTACCACTGTTTGAGCTTTGGAACTGATGACTTGAGGTTGAAACATTCGGATTAACATTTGAGTATGAAGAAAATCCACTGTTGCTGATTGGACTTTGATTAACTGATCCGGATGAGTTTTCTGCGCTGAAAACAGTTTGGACCTTCGGACTTGCTTCAACATTCTGAACATTACCTTTGTAATACATCTTGATGTCTTGTTGACCACTTGGATTGTTCATTCTAGCAATCTTTTGTTGTTCAAGATCTTGTCCTTCAAGTTTTTCAATGAACTGAGAAATTGTCAATTTATCATATTCTCCAGTGTTCTTTAAGATCATCAGATATGTACCCCATTCTTTCTGAGGTAAAGCATCAGCTAATTTGTCAACCCATTCTTCTCGATCTTTGTTGATATCCAACAATGACATAGACCGCACTAAGTGACAATATCTCTCAATCATTTTCTTTGTAGTTTCACCCGGCAAGCTAGTAAACAAATCAAATTCTTTCTTTAGCAATGATTTCTTACTCCTGATCATCTCCGTACTTCCCTCAAAATTAATTCGAAGAGCTTCCCAAATCGAACGTGAAGTACCATCGTGTTGTAGTAATATGAAGATGTCTTCTTTCACAGCTTGCTGAAGTAGACTAATCATCATTTTTTCTCCCTTATACATATCTCTCTCTTTATCTGACAATTTAGAAATAGTTTTGATAACTCCCACATCTGTACGAGGTTTAACATACTTCTTCTCAATACACTCCCAAGACCTCAAATAATTTGCTTGAACCCAATTTTCGAACCGGTCTTTCCAACAATAGTATTCTTCAATGCCCATCAACTTCGGAGGTTTCTGTAACGTTCCTGTTTCATTTTCCATGTTCACGCTCTGAGCAATAGTAACAGGAGTACTCGGGGCAGTAGCAACGCGTTGTAAAACTCTTCTTCCATGTTTCGGTTTCAAAACTTTCACAAATTAGCTTTCAAATGAAATGAACCTTTTCAAACGAAATGGTCACTCTCAAACAAAATGGAAACTTGATGCGAAATGGACTTTGGTGCGAATTGGATGTTGATGCGAAATGGACTTTCTTTAAGCGAAATGACCTGCTAGACTACTTCGTACGAAATGACTCACACGAAATGGAATCTTTCAAACGAAATGGATGATTTCGTGCGGAATGAACCTAATCTCAAACAAAATGAATGATTTCATGCGAAATAGACCTAATCTCAAGCGAAATGGACCACAAAGCTCATTTCGTGCGAAATGGAAGGTTCAATCCGTGCGAAATGGTGCTGATGTCATACTTTCGGTCAGATTTTTGTCAAATTGAACATGTTTTAGGCTGAATTAAGGTCTAAATATTTCAAGGATTGTTTAAAACAGTATTACGCGTGTTATATGTGAAATTTGATCCATTTTAACCGTAAAATCTTAGTTAATTTTGAAAAAATGTTGTAAGAGAAGGTGTAGAAGTCAGAATTTTGATGAAAACAAGCTGAATTCGGTAAGAACTCTTCCTCCTGAGCTCTGATACCACTTGTAGGATCGAGATTCGATCTAAACGAGTCTATCAGAAGAGTTCCAATCCATATCAAAGGCGGAATTCAATGATACAGACTTGATTACAGCTTGATTCACTCTTTAATTGTCTTGTTTATTGATAAAACAATGCTTACAGCCTGTAGACACTTCGGCAGCACCTCGGCACCGGAATCAGAAAGTTCTACAAATGAAATGACAAGACAGGTATTTATAGGCGTGCCATTTCGCACGAAACAACAACTTGTCGACAGACATATGCACCAACATTTTTATATCGACTTTATCACCGGGCCAATGGCGAACGGGTCATTAGTTAAATAGCGCTATTAGGTTTGACAAGCCTCACACCGTGCCACAGAGGACGAGCGTGGACTAATGGATCTGGGCACGTCAATGATGATAGAAATTGACTTAGGGCACCTAACTTACTCCAGTCAGTAGTCGATATGGTAACGGGTCTAGTGGGATATTCATGGGGTAGCCCCCACGGCTGGGAGCCAGAGTAAAAGGAAAGGAATGACTATGTTTTTTTTAAACTATGGGGTAACCCCCACGGCAAGTAAGCCAGCTAAAAGAAACTTATGTTTTTGAAACAACTTAAAACGAACATCCAACTGTGAACTCGCTCAACTTTGTTGTTGATTCGTTACTATATGCCTTGCAGGTCGTTAGGTGCTTAGGTGGAGCTTGCACAGGAGGACGACGTCGTTGTGGGAAATGGACTGTTGAGTTCCATGTTAAACTTATGAACTTTTAAACTTACATTTTGGGTTTTGAACTTTAAGCTTCCGCTATTAACTTGAATTTTGTTGAATTGTTTGACACCAATTATATTATTTGGTTTGGACTTTTATTTACTTAATTAATTATGGTTCAATATTATTGGTGGTTGGATCCTGGTCATGTCATGCCTCCTGCGGTGATACTCCGCGTGTGGAATTTGGGGGTGTGACACCGGTGTGAGAGCACAGTCTATTAGGTCAAAGAGCGTACTTGTAGTCCTTGAGAATAGTTGAATCGCTTTGGGTAGTCAATGTCATGCACCCAGACGCTCCAATCGCTGATTCTATGTGTTTTGATTCTGGATTCACAGCCGCTGATTCTTCGATTTTATGTGTAAATTTTATGTGCTTTACGTGGTTTTTCATGTCTATGTGTTTTGATCTTGGAGATTTATACGCTTTTCGTTATTCGCTTCGGTAAACACCCACAACTCGCACTACACATTTACCTCAAAACGCTAACAAATCTCATGCTATGTTACTCGCAATCGTTACTCGCACTTGCACTCGCAACTCTCGACTGCTCTACGCAGCTATGAAAGATAGGTGAATACGTGCAAATATATAGGTGAATACGTGCAAAATATAGTGGAAGATGTGCATATGTGGACTACCTGCTTCTATGCTTATGTGGACTATGTGTTTATGTGCTTACGTGCTTATGTGGTTTACGTGCCTATGTGATTATGTGCCTGTGTGGTTAGACGTGTTCCTGTGCTTTACGTAAGGTAGCTTTTGGTGATACGATAGACTATACTCGACTTAATTATGTCTGAGTCCTGTGACGATGTCGGTTGGGGACAATGTCGTCATTCGGATCTCACACTTCCTGCGCCGCTCGCCGCAATCACGCTGACAAACGCATCGCATCGCTAGTGGCCAAGCAGATGGCTAAGGTCATTCCACAAATTGTTAGCGAACTTAATGAAAACACTAGCAAGTCCTCCGAGCAATCAAGGACCGACTCTCCCCGCGCTACTTTTAGCTTCAAGCAGTTTAAGACCTGCGGCCCCAAAGACTTCACTGATGAAGATGGGCCTACTGCCATGTTTCAATTGTTCGATGCAATTGAAGTCACTTTGCGCCAAAACGGTTGTCCTGATAACCTCCGCACTGTCAACACAACTGGCGTTTTTCAGTCCAGGGCTCTGGACTGGTGGATTACCGAAAAGAACAAGCGAGGGAATGATGCAGCTTATGGGCTTACTTGGGAAGAGTTGAAGGAGATCATGATGAAGGAATTCTGCTCTCCCCACGAGCTTCAGAAGCTGGAGGACAAGTTTTGGAACATTAAGCAAGAAAGTGGAGACAATGCCGGACTAACTGCCCACTTTAAGCAGCTAAGCATCATTTGTCCCGGCCAAGTCACTACTCCGGATATCACCATCAAGAAATACATTCGTGCTTTACCGGATTGTGTTACTGATTTCGTGCAAGTCGCCAAGACTACAACAATCAAGGAGACCTTCTTGCTCGCTGCCGAGATTAATGACAAGTGAGTCCGGGCTGGTTACTTCGATAAAACCACCAAAAGTCTTCATCAAGTCACCGCTGCTCCCACCGCTGAAACCACCGCACCGCAAGCCTCCAAGTCTTCACGCCGCAAGCGCAAGAACA